>JAXCGZ010015127.1:0-100000 GCA_037179515.1 Halocaridina rubra
AATCACTTATTAAGTAGGTGATTTAAAAGATGAGATTTAAGTGAGGGTAATGTTTGGCAACTTCTTAAGTTTGCGGGTAAAGAGTTCCAAAGTCTCGGGCCCATTACATTTAAGGCTCTTGCCCCAATATCAGTGGAAGTTCTGGGCACGTAAAAAGAATTCTGATATCTGGTGTTGACGTTATTGATACGCACTTGATTAACTGTTGGCAATGAGAAGAGCCATTCCGGTAATATTCCATGATTTATTTTAAAAACTAAAAGACAGATATTATATATGAACTTCATGTCCATCCTTAGCCAACCCAATCTCTCAAAGAGGGGAGTCACGTGATCATATTTATGCACCCCCCCTATGGCAACTCTTGCAGCAAAATTCTGGAGCCTTTTCACTCGTAACATCTGGGTCTTAGTCGTGGAACCCCAAACACTTAGACAGTAGTTGAGAATACTTAAAATCAATGTTTGTACTACAATTACCCTACAATCAGGCTCGAATCTTTCATAGACTCTGTTCAAGTAAATAAGGGTCCCGTTCACTTTTTTATGTAGTTCATCGATATGAAAATTAAATGTCATGGTACTGTCCATAATAACTCCTAGATTTTTAACCTTATTAGATGGGAAGAGTGAAACATTGTTGAAATTTATACTGATGTTCTCAGGAATGCGGGACAGGTATTGATTTGATCCAAAAATAACGAATTTAGTTTTATTTTCGTTCAGTAAAAGACCATTACTGTTAAAATAACTTTTGGCACAGTTTAATATATCTTCAGCCCTTTTTAAGATTTCAGGAATTCTATCAATGTCACCAGTAAGCATAATCTGGGTGTCATCAGCATACATAACAAGTAGGCAATCTCTTATAAATTGAGGTAAATCATTAACATATATTAAGAAAAGCAGAGGACCCAAAATTGAACCCTGAGGAACGCCAAAACTGATATCTAAAGAAGAAGAGAGAGTCGAGCCCATTCGAACTGATTGAATTCGATCTTTCAGATAATTTTCGAACCAAAATGAGTCAACATGAACTTTGGAAAGTTTTCTCATTAGAATTTGATGGTGTACACTGTCAAATGCTTTAGACAAATCTAACAATAATAAAAGTGATATTTTCTTATTTTCAATATTACTATAAATTTTATCAGTAATTTTAAGTAGGGCCGTCTCGGTCGAAAGTTTAGGCCGAAAACCGTGTTGTTCTTCACATAATAGACAATTTGATTCAAGGAAATTTATTAACTGGGTGGCAACTACCTTCTCAAGTATTTTAGACAGAATGCTGAGAAGAGAGATTGGCCTATAATTTTCAACATTATTAGTATCTCCACTCTTAAAAACGGGGATGATATAGGGATGCTTCCAGAGGTTAGGATAACTGCCTGTAACAATGGATGTATTAACAATGACTAAAATGAAAAATACTGTAACTGGCAATGAGTCAATTAGGAAGCGAAGTTGTATCCCATCGGAACCACAAGAGTTTGTTGGTTTGAGGTTCTTTATGATAAGAATAAGTGTGACTAAATCGATTGGGTGCGGTCTAAAATTATTGATAATATTTCTTTCAGCTGGAGGCTGGCAATTATGTGGTTGATTAATAATCAAGTCATTATTATCTTGGGACTTTTCATATGTGGACTTACCTATTTCAGCAAAATACTTATTAAAATCATTCACTCGCTTTTCCACATTATCACTGAGAAGGTCAGAATTTTCTAAGATTTCCTTATTTGCAGGAATTATTCTTTTTATAACATTCCAAGTTCCTTTGATATTTCCCTTATACTTGGAAAATTCTTCCCTGAAATGATTTTTCTTCTTTTCGGACAACATTGTTTTAGTAAGGTTTCTTTCTCTTCTATAGGCTCTTTCCATCTCGGAGTTTTGTCTATCAGATTTAAATTGCCTTAGGAGGTCATCTCTCCTTTTCATTTGCTCTTTTAACTGAGAGTCAATCCACGGGGCAGGAGGGCGTGTCATGACTTTGGTTGTAAGAGGGGCACATTCATTTAAACATCTCGTAAAAACATCAGTAAAAGTAGAAACTTGATAATTTACACAATCTGTAGTTAGTATTGAATTTAAAATGTTGTATTCATTAAGAAGAGTGTCGCAGAAACAATTTTGAGAATAATTCTCAAGAGATCGGAAAGTTTTAACAATTGGCGGTCTCTTTTCCTTCCTGACATTAACTGTAGCTATTAGAAGCTCGTGGTCTCCTACAGGACAAGGTAAGACATCGTGGTGAACTATAAAACTAGGTGTATTGGTAATTATAAGATCAATTAGGCTGGAGGAATTAGCGGTGGTACGGGTTGCTTTATTCACAAGCTGATTTAAGTGGAGGGATTGAATTAATTTCCCCATTTTATTATTAGGAAGAAGGAGATTATCATTGAAGTCGCCTATAATAATGAGAGGTTTGCTCCTCAAACAGACCGACCGAAATACCTCGGAGATGTAATCAAAGGTGTCGTTGAGTGCATGTGGGTGTCTATATACACATCCCAGGATGAATGAAGGGAATTTCCTACTCTGAACAGTCAACCAAATGTCTTCGAGATGAGGAGGTCGCTCGACTTCAGGGGTCTTTAATAGGGAGACCGTTAGATGATTTCTTACATACACCCCCACACCCCCACCCTACCGCCATCAAATCGATAAAAAGAATACTCAGGTATAGCAACAAAACCAGACTGCATATTAGATTGGAGCCAAGTTTCACAAACACACATTATATCCACGTTATTTTCTCTGATCATTAGTGCAATATTTTCGAAATTACCCAAAAGTGATTGTGCATTGATGTGTTGTATGTTTATGAACTGTTTCAATAAGCCTGTATTACAATGTGATTGCTATATATTTAAGGGACATAATCTTGTTTTATGGCCATGTTCACGGCAGTGACCACATTTAAGTCTATAGTTAAACCAACAGTGGGAAAGATCATGGTTTATTTCCCCACAGTTTGAACAGGGCTGTTGACGACTGTAGAGCTGCTGCAATTTCTCCCTCTCCCGGGGACGCTGGGGGTAGCGCCGTGATTGGTCGAGATCATAGAGACTGTGATTCATCCTCGAGTCTCGTCTCCATCCTCGAATACCAGGTGGGATTTGACGATTCTGATGACGAAAATCCCGGGTATGACGTCCATCCGAATGCTGTTGAGGATCCCTTCTAGAATGCTGATCGTTGCTACTTTCTTGAGAGGCGTTTCTGATTTCATTATTATTTCTTATTGAGGGGAGCTGGCGATGCCGGTTGTAGTTTCTGTTCCTGTATGTGTTATTTTGACTGTCGTTATTGGCCGTGACCGGTCGTTGTTGCCGCTGCAATACAGAAGCATATGTAGTAGGTATGGTTTGGTATATGATTTCTTCCCAGTTGTTGCTTAGTTTGAAGAATGGGCATTGCTTAGCAATTATGTTCAATAACCTGATGACGCCAAATCTGTTGAGAGCATCCCCCTTATCATTTACATCATAACACATCCGATCAACGTCGCCGGTACCAAGCCTGAACTGCAGATTAGTCTTGATAACTGAAACCCCATTGGTCTCACTCCAAGTTGCTAGTTGATTATTGAAATAGTTGATCTTTTCATCGAACTCTTCGACTCTAAGGACAGGTGCTACTTCACATATGTGTATGCTCATCTCCTCGTTCACCTCCTTGAGA
The DNA here is from genome assembly GCA_037179515.1 of Halocaridina rubra. Classification (NCBI taxonomy): domain Eukaryota; kingdom Metazoa; phylum Arthropoda; class Malacostraca; order Decapoda; family Atyidae; genus Halocaridina; species Halocaridina rubra. Next base: position 3,690 of record JAXCGZ010015127.1, read on the forward strand.
TCGGTTATGAGAGAACCCAATCTATCAAGGATATCCACAGGCTGAGACCCATTAAGGATGTCTTGAATACCGCAGTATAAGATGCAATATTTAGGAGCCCATCGAAGTTTCTCTGAGACCCAACAATTTATGAGATCTATATTAGCTCCTTCTAAAGTTTGAACGGAGCATTGTTGGTTCAAGTCTGACATATGGACAGGGGAGAGGTTTGTGTCACCCAGAAGCAGGCTTCCCTCAGGTAGGGGCCGGGTAGGGGTTACACCCTGCGGTTCCGGTGTCGTCTGCTGTGAGTTGTATGTTCCCTGAAGTAACCCGACTTGTTCTTCCAGTGAAGAGATACGATCATTTAACTTGTTGACTGTGATTGTGAGTTTATCGATAACAAGATCTCTGACTTTTATTCTCTCTCTCATTTCTTCAATGTCTCTCATTTCCTCTTGAGGAGCTAATTCACAGTTATCAACATTACTCTCTGAATCGTTTGTTAGTGACGATCTATGCTTTTCAAGAATCATATCAATGAGTTTATCTTTCGTGTGCCAGACCCTTGTGATACCTATTTCCCGACAGTGATTTTGTAATTCAATTTTTGTATAATTATCATTGAGGAATTCCCAAGTAGGGTTTTCCAAAGACACTAGGTTTTCAATAGAAGACATTATAATATGAAAAATACAAAACACTAAGATTAAAATATTTTTGCCACTGGCAGCGCTTGTAGATGTTCTTACTGCGCATGCGCAGAATTTGAAAAAAATTAAATGTGAGCCCTTTACGGGAAAATTTGATTATCTTAACTTAAAATAAAACTAAGTTCATAAATTCAAAAACTTAAGACACACATTTTCATTGTTCTAAAACACTTCACAGGGTCACAGAGGTACATAAAATACACAAAGGCAGTTTAGAAAACACGAAAAACCATGAAAATATCAGGAACGTAAACAAACATGCTTACCCATGCGAGAGAGAGAGAGAGAGAGAGAGAGAGAGAGACATCTTAATTAACTCTTCTTCATTCAACCAAAACCACATTATTTATAGTAAAAATAATGGTTTAATGAGAAATTCATAATAATAATAATAATAATAATAATAATAATAATAATAATAATAATAATAATCTCCAAAATCATCATCAAAGGAATATGATTGTTGCCAATAATTATTATAATAATAATAATAATAATAATAATAATAATAATAAAAATATTAAGATCAAAGCAGAATTTTTGGAATGGATATCATGAAAGTAATGCAGAGGTATATTAAAACCAAGCAGAGAATTGAGAATTGGATATTCATTACACATCTTTTATAAGCCCTTCACATCTGACAGGTTGTAGTGACGCATATTATAGATGCCTATAGCGTCACAAGGCATTTCATAGATGCCTATAAGTGCCAGGTGGCAGTGACGCACTGGATACCCACCGCCCGCCACGAGTAGCAACAGAGCCCAGTTAGTGAGGGTTCAGACCTTGCCAGGGGCAGAAGTCACGTCCACAGCTTAGCAGTCTCCCCCTAGGGGGCGGAATCGGGAATCGATCATGACAGGAACTGTAGGAATTGGAGCTCTGGGGAATTAATTGTTAATCTAGAAATAAACACATAAAGAAGATGCTTATCTGTTATCACCAACCACGCTACCAAGAGAGAACAACACCATGACATTTGGTGAAAACTAGTGGGATGAAAACCCCATGACATTGGTGTCAAATGGTGGGATATGCCCAACGACATTGGTGTCCATTGGTGGAATAATGTCCACACGACATTAGTGACCAGCTCGGGATCAATCCACACCGTTACTACAATGAAGAGAAAGAAGAATTAAAAATACAGAAGGAACAAATATGAAGCATCTATGGAAGAAATGTTCGAGTGTTGAAGGAACTTCTAGACACTTACAAGCAGCGAGACAGCGATGTCGAGAGAGAGAAAGTCTCAATTCCTCCCTACACCGACAGTATCATGTTACCAGAACCTGTAATTCTCCCCCGCCCGTGTTGGCAAGGCCCCCAGCAGTAAAAGGACAAGGAGCACCTTCATGTACACCGCCGTCACTCTGAGTCGGAGTGAGACTGGGGCTTTGAGTGGAAACGCCCCTTACCAGAAGTATATGTTGTCGGATCAACTAAGATGGTGATTCGTCGATTTTATGAGAGAGATGGAGAAGTTGGCGGGAACCTCCCATGCCCAGAAGAAAGAACCCCCTCCTCCATTGCCATTGCCATGATGTTCTTAAAGCAGTTTCCCAAAATAGCTAAGTACTTGTGATCTGTATCCAGTGAGTAATGGGACCATTATTAAAAGAAATTGTGGTCGGCAGACACCGCCATTTTACTTTGTAGTTATGCTCTGACTCAGCCAACCCGCCTATGAGGGGTGTGGCTCTAGTAAGTAAATAAAAGTAGAATTTTTGTACCCATTACTAACATGGATAATTTGCACTAATAGCTATAAAAGCAGTAATAAACTTCATTCTTGTTATTATTTGAATAATATAATGAGTAATTGCATTTGAAGGGTGCTCCATTTATTTTTATTAATGCCTAAGTTGATATTAAGAAGCCAAATGTATTGATTTCAATTGAAAAAGATTGAATGTACGTGTAAAATCATTTTTATATTAATTTCTTAAAGTGCAAGAAATCGAGTGAGAAAATCCTTGCACCTGTTTTCAAGGTTCTTTCTTTTTTTCGCAGGTGTAATATTTAGGCGAGAGAAAGACAGAAATGACCGATCTTTCTTCTAACGTCGTATTATAGAGAATTGATATTAAACTGCATGTATCACATATCCTGTTGATGAATAAGAAAGTTCTAATATGTTATTTAGATCTTTACTGTTAGATACAGCGAGTTTTTATTATTTCGTTGTGCAGGCGGTAAGAGTAGAATCGAGTGAATTTGTGCTGTGCTGGGGTAGGGGGGGTTTCAGTGTAACCCTAACATAGTTTAGAGGGGGAGAAAGAATGGAGTCTGATAGCAGTGAGGGATACGCCTCAAGAGACCGCCAACAAACTCACGCCCTCAGAGTGTTGGGGTTGGGGAAGTTATTGTGTAGCCTTAATGCACCTTAGTGGGAGTAGAGGGGGGACCTAGGACTGGTGATGCAGTCATGTGACCACACGGACCAACCGCGGTTTCACACATCCACTCCTTCAGAGTGGTGGGGGAGGGAAACCAACGCATTGTAAGTAGAAGGGAAGTATACACAGAGAAAGGGGGTGAGTGTCTTGAAAGTGTCGAGTGCAGGAGAGAATGGGTATGACTGACTGGGGGTATAAAGGTGGGGTTGTTCACGTGGATGGAATCACGGGAAAGTCCGTTGGGGAAGCATGATGGGGAAGGAGTCTGCGAGGATACTTCCCCTGCTCCACCCTGTCTTTATGCAGGCCATATCAGTGTATTTTTATGGGAGGTGATGTAGCTGTTGCGATATCTATTGAGGGATATTTTAGAGAAAGTGATTCTCCACCTGCCCAGATATGGTTGAGCTGCAAATTTTATTGTATTTGTTTCGTCCCCTACTCGCCAATGAGATAATGATTCGATGTTCGAGAATTCCAAGATAGATATTAAGTGATAAAGGACGTGAATCGATGAATGATTCTTTATTTTCCTTTCCAGCTGCAGTGTATACATTATTAGTCCGAAGGAATATGTTAGATAGATATAATAAAACTTTGAAAGTTTTAGCCATGATAATGTTTGTCACAATTATTTCAGCTTGGTCATGAAGAAGGGAGTGTAAATTCACAAGAATTGACAACAAGACTGTCAAACAGCCGTTTCCTGTATTTGAAAGAGATGAAGTTGATCCAGAAACCGAAGAGACAGGGGAGGAACAGCTCCTACACGCACAACTCCCCGCAAAAGCTAGCCAGTTGAAGGCCAGAAGACAGATATTGGGCAGTATTTTTGGGTAGGAAAAGGAAAGAGAGTAAAAAAAGAAGTTAGTCAAGTACCTACCTGATTGTAAGTATGCAAAGGAGAAAAATGTATAACTCCCCCCCTGTCTCCTGAGGTAGTTCTGTTGAATAGTCATTTGAAAAAAATTCATATTTGAGTTAGTAGAAGAATATATATATATTAATTTTTCATGTACAACTCCTGAATAGATTATTAAACTTAAGCAAAATGCATTCTTTAAAGTTGCAAATAAAATATGATTTTTAATTTTATTGCCGCATACACAGAGACAAACTTTTCATATTCTTTTCAGATACGTTTTTTAATCTTTTTTTTTTTGTTTAAAAAATCTTTAATGTCTTTGTCCCTTTGATATATTGTAATTAAAGACTTTTGAAAAAAGATTATCTAGAGATAATTATTGTTAATCACCATCATTGTCATGAAATTTATAATTACAATTGAGCTAATTAAGATAATTGAGATTCTCAGAGCTTATATGTTGAGTTTGAAATTTAAAAATAATGATACTTAAGTCCTCTTAAGTCGTTTATTAAAAAAAGATAACTGTAATTTTGTTGATAGTAGTAGAGATATCACATGTGATTGTAGTATTTTGCTTTGATTTCATCAGGGGTATTTTGACTTGTAGCGACTGTGTGCTTTGACTCAACCCTCTGATTTATAGAAAGAGAAAAGATTGTCATAATAGACAAGGATGTGTATGCTCATTTCAGTAAGTCCTTTGCAATGTTAAACAGAAAGGAATGGATTTGTGCTTCGATGTTTCTGCAGTTGTACACTAAGTTAGTTTGTTTTTATTTCTCTTTAGATGTTAGAAAATGATTGCAGTTGCGCTCTGTCCCTTTGTATAGTTGGGCAGGATGTCAAGTCATATAAAGGGGCCTTACAAGCAAAATTATAAGTTTTTTTGAAGAAAAGTAAATTTTCTCTCTCTCTCATCCTTTTAACCCTTACAAACTGAACAATGTTATTTCTCTCTGTTGACAGAGTATTATGATCATTGATTCTTTTTAGTTTTCTTTGCAAATTTGCTAGATGATAAGTGTGCCCAAGTTTTATTTTAGTTAATAAGTTTTTGCATGCTGATATTGCATAAATACTGATAAGACATCAGTAGAGCTGATTACTGTATGAGTTTTTCTGCCACATATTGCAACTATTTTAGAAAATAGATAAAGCTCCCAGTGACAAAGTGGGCAACCAGAAAGTTGATGTCTATGCTCCTATATATATACAGATATATATACATATTATGACTGCAGGAATTCGAATAGCCAAAGGAGACAGTGTTAGAAAGATCATCGTTGTGAAGTATGAGTGTAAGACTCTGTTCTGACTTTGAAATGCCAGTCTCAATTGCATATGCGCTGTTATTCCTGAGTAGTATTGTTATTACTATGTTGGCTGTTATTGTTGCTATCACTCCCTGGCCTTTTGCATAATTGTTATTTTAGTAAATGCTATCAGCAGTAACCAAATTATTTGTAATTTTTATCTTGAATTTATGCTTGATGTTACTGTAGTCACTGCTAATAAGAATATTTCTTTAGTGGCTGTTCTCAGCATTAAATTACTGTTCTTTTTTATATCTATGGTAGAGTAATGTTATGTATCAGTTACTCAGTTAAGTCCTAAGTATCTTGGAATAATAATCTAATGGTGTAGACACATACTTTCCATTACCACCTTATTTCCAGGTAGCCCGACCTGCAATTTTCAAATTTCATTTTCACAGACCAGTCCCTTTTACCCATGGGAGAGATTGCAAGCACCTGCAGATGCAGGGAGGCGAAGTATACCCTCTGGATGCAGAAAAAAGGCATTTGTGTGTGTGCAGAGGTCATATGTATTCTTTCTGCATTTGTATTAGCGACATTAGGCTCTAATTTCCGACCTTGGAATCTACTTCAGTATAATCGTATTTTTCAGCTATTGAAGCGAGATGCACCTTATTTGAGGAGGAGCGTGAGAGATGGTCAGAGTCTAGGGCCACCTCAAAAGTCGCACGAAAGCGGGCGGGAGGGTTGCCGGTTGATCCGGTTGATGCATCAACGCCCTCCCTTTTGTCTTGCCAGTCTCCAGATAAGAAGAGGATTCGTGGTACGTGTACAAACCTGGGCCTACCTTAAAGTGATCAGGCGAAGGTCCCGGGAAATTAGAAGGGAGAGATTGCAATTCCTAGCAGTCTCCCCCTTGAGAGCTGGGAAATTAAAATCCCCGAAAAAATTTAAAATGAAAAATTGGAAAGAAAGAATCCCCATACATATCATAACTTTAGTGCAAAGAGAAAGAAAGGGTATGGAAAATCCCTTATTAGTTAAATTACAAAGTATGTTCCCCCACGTATTAGAACTGAAAAAAATGGGAAAGAAAATGTCCACACCATCTTTGACCACAATGTGCAAAGACAATACTTTATTTTTTTTTATTGTTTTTTTTCTAGATTTAAGATAATTTTAAACAAAAAACCTCAGAGTCTCCCTTAGATGTAAGTTTATTAGAATAAGTATCACTGATAAATTGCACAAATTGCAAAAATCATAATAAGTTGGTTTCTGCTTAAATATTATCAGTGTTTTGAATCATGATTTAATCTTTGTGTTCATTGAGTTCGCAGAAGACTCCACTCCTCATTTAGTTTTTAGGTTGAGGGATGGTATGCAGATCTTAGTGAAGAAGGATCATAGACGAATGTGTTTAATATTACGTTCATTGAGTTCTCCTATCAGTTTGTCCTTAAATAATAATTACAAACTGTAATTGTGAATGTTTTTAACATTTCACACCATGACAAATGTTTGGTTTTAAAGGTGCTTGCATACATCATGTCCAAATGTATTGTGTACTGTTTGATTTATGAAATAACTTAATTAGCTTTGTTCTTAAGTAATTTTACCAATGCTTACTAGCTATACAGTGTTCCTTCGATTATCTCCCAGAGCTAACTTTAAGAGCAGAAAACACTGTCAAAAATTAAAACCTATTTCCAAGAAATTGGGTTGTTAATTAACAAAAGTAAAACACAGTGCATATTTATTGGTTCAAGGTTCCACATAGCACAAATTCCAGAAAACACAACAATTAATTTTTGCGACAATATTATCACACCTAGCAAAACAGTCAAAAACCTAGGAATTCACTTTGATAACCACATGTTGTTTGATTCCCACATAGATAAAGTATGCAAAAAGGTTACAGGAACATTAATGTACTTATCACGTATAAAAGACAATTTTGAGACTACCACTCGAATAACTGTTGTTGAATCTCTAGCCCTAAGTCACATTAATTACTGCACTAGTGTTTAGGGAGCTACCACTAAGACTCAGATAAACAGAATACAGAAGCTTATTAATTTTGCAGCTCGAGTTGCCCTGGGAGGAATAAGAAAATATGACCACATCACACCAGCTCTCAATAAACTTGGGTGGCTGCGGGCAGAAAATAAGGTCGCTTAAGCTATTTATGTTTTTGTATTCAAAACTTTGGACCATCATTATCCTAGCTGGCCATTTGATTTAAAAACAGTCAGGGATATAAGGGGAACCAACACAAGACAGAGCAGTGAGCTCTTTATTCACAGAACAAACACAGAAGCAGGTTCAAAGATGATCACTATCAAAGGGCCAACACTCTGGAATAATATTCCAGAGCATCTTAAAAATGCATCCTCCTTCACAGCTTTCAAAGGCAAACTATAGAGTTTTCTTTTGGACAAAAAGTTGCTGCTCATTAAGAACTAATTATTCTCATTGTAAGGAAACAAATATGGAAATGATGCCGATAATAACGATCCTGTATGTAGTGGCATACTTACTACTTTATTATTAACATTTTGGTTAACATTTTTATTACCGCATTATTATTTTCTATGAAAGCTACATTTAATTTAACTATATGTCTAACCCTCTTATTTATTAGTTTAATTACATGTCTACTTATAAGTTACTATTAATGTTGAATAACCATTGTACAAAATGGAAATAAATGTTTGTTTGTTTGTTTGTTATGTTTAGATGTACATAGATATTTTAATGTATTTTTACGCTTACACTGTATAAACTGTATAAACCCTCCCTATACTGTTAACAAACCACCCTTTACTTCATAAATAACAGCATGCAAGCATAAATTTATATGACATACTCATGTACATAGGTATTTTTCAATTATTTTTACGTTTACTGTATAAACCCTCCCTGCACTGTTAAAAAACCACCCTTTACTTTATAAATAACAGCATGCAACGTAAATTTATATGTACATGATAGGTAAACTTACCGTGAATGAGGTGGTAATGATGTTTGTAGACCCAAAGATGAAATTATTCCGCAGCCAATAACAGCTTTACGACTGTTATTCATTGAGGCCAAAATAGCGGCCGACATATCTAAGAGTTTCACCTTATCTGTTATGGTTAACATCTTCCTTTGCCGCTTAGGCTCACTACCAGAAGCCTTAGAAGATGAAGGATGCTTGGGAGGCATTGCAGAGGTTGAGAAAGTAAAGAAAATAAATCACAAGCACAACGTATTAATAAGCACAACGTGAACGGTGCATACCTGAGTTAGACTGAACGAGTGAGGCGAGAAAATGGAAGATGGTGCAAGCCTTTGTCCGAAACGCTGATAACGGTATCGTATTTTACATGGTGCAATACTGTTAGTATTTATGTTTTTTACTATTTTTTACTGTTTTATTATTCTTAGGCTAAGAAATAAGTTTTTTTATCAATAAAATCATGAAACTACTGGAAATTTTAATATATATGCTAGCTCATGTAGGTGCGACCCCAATACATTGTACGCTATCGGACACTATTTCACATGATGCAATACTGTGAGTTATATATCTAAATTTATGTTTTTTACTATTTTTTACAATTTTATTACTCTTAGGCTAGGAAATACTTGTTTTATCAATAAAATAATGAAAATTTCAATATGTACTATCTCACGTAGGTTCGACCCTTTTCGTTTTAAGAAACGCTGATACCGGTATCGTATTTTACATGGTGCAATACTGTTAGTATTTATATTTTTTTACTATTTTTTACTGTTTTATTATTCTTAGGCTAAGAAATAAGTTTTTTTATCAATAAAATCATGAAACTACTGGAAATTTTAATATATATGCTAGCTCACGTAGGTGCGACCCCAATACATTATACGCTATCGGACACTATTTCACATGATGCAATACTGTGTTATATATCTAAATTTATGTTTTTAACTATTTTTTTACTGTTTTATTATTCGTAGGCTGGGAAATAAATCTTTTTTATCAATTAAATAATGAGTTTTTTTCAATAAAAAAATAAAAATACCCCGACCGGTCGGGGTAAAAAATTATTCATATTTTCACATATGTAATGTGCTTATTTGATAATTTCATGGCCCAAATGAGATTGGGATTTGAATTAAATGCTAAAATGAAGCCACGAGTGAGGTTGGGGAATCTGTAATATGAACATAGTGGCATTCAGCTAGAATGCGTTCATTCCTAAGTATAGCAGATATAAGCTATAAGGTTGGATTCCTTTTAACCTTCTGTGGTGTAGTGGTAGCACCTTGACTTAATAATCATAAGTCCTAGGTTTGAGTCCCGGTCGGGGTAAAAAATGATTCATATATATATATATATATATATATATATATATATATATATATATATATATATATATATATATATATATATATATATATATATATATATATATAATTTTTTTTTTTTTTTTTTTTTTTTTTTTTTTTTTTTTTTTTTTTTTATCATCCTACTAGGAATCCTGTTCCATGCATCAGATACTCTACGGTATTACCAAACCAATTTTCATCAATTTCCCTTCTGAACCTAAATTTATCAAGTTTAAATCCATTACCCATTACGAGTTCTGGTTTGATCATGAATTTTTAAAACTTTATTAATTATCACCCTTGTAATGACCTGTCAGATGTGAAGGGATTATAAAAGATGCGTAATGAATATCCAGCTCTCTGCTGGGTTTTAATATACCTCTGCATTACTTTCATGATGTCTATTCCAAAAATTCTCCTTAGATAATATTATTATTATTATTATTATTATTATTATTATTATTATTATTATTATTATTATTATTATTAACAATAATTTTCCTTTGATGATGATTGTGGAGATGATTATTATTATTATTATTATTATTATTATTATTATTATTATTATTACGAATTTGTAATTAAACCATTATTTTTACAATAAATAATGTAGTTTTGGTTGAATGAACAAGAGTTAATTAAAGATCTCTCTCTCTCTCTCTCTCTCTCTCTCTCTCTCTCTCTCTCTCTCTCTCTCTCTCCAACATTCTATTCTACCCAACCCCCCACACTCTCTTTGTCCCAGCCAACAAGAGTGGGGCACTGTACAAAGTTATTAAAGTAAATAAACCAACAGATGTACAAAATAATGATGAGCCCTTAATAATAATAATAATAATGATGTTGATAATAATCTCCACAATCATCATCAAAGGAAAATTATTGTTGCCAATAATAATAATAATAATAATAATAATAATAATAATAATAATAATAATAATAATAATAATAATAATAATAATAATAATAATAATAATAATAAGATCTAAGGAGAATTATTGGAAAAGACATCATGAAAGTAATGCAGAGGTATATTAAAACCCAACAGAGAGCTGGATATTCATTACACATCTTTTATAATTCCTTCACATCTGACAGGTCATTACACTCTCCATCTCTGTTTCTCTTTACAGCCTGATAAAGGCTGTTATATTTTATAATTTTTTTGGCCCATCCTGGCGTCACAATTTTTTTTTTCTCTCCTAAAAAAAATCCGCGATACAGTGAATCCACGATAGGTGAACTGCGATAGAGCGAGGGATTACTGTACAGTATTTTTAATGAGCGACGCAGGGACAGGAAAGGAAATTACCCTCACCAAGCCTGGAAACGAAGAAAACATTAAGACAAAGAAAAAGTAAAAGGTTAGGGACAAGGCAGAAATAGGGGAGTGATACACAATAGGAAAAGGACAGGCTGAAAGAATAGTCGAAGTAATGAGGACCTAGAGATATGGCAGGATTAAGCTCTGAGATGAGTTATAAGAAACAGGGAAGACAGAAGGAGGATGATAAAAGACAAATCCTTTCACTATAGGATTCAAAATGACTTGCCTGAAATTCCCTTCCTGCTAACTCGGCAGTTGTCAAAAATTCATCAACATGAGTTTGCTCTGTAATAGAGTTAAAGTCTATGCGATTCCAGTCTTGACCATCTTGGAGCTCTGCTGTATGCAACTAGAAAAAAGAAAAGAAAAAAAGAGACAATCATTAATCAAACTTATACTTCAAGAAAATAAATAAGAAAATCAGACTGATAAAGCCCATTACAGGGAGTCCCCAGTTTATGTGGTCCCCAAGTTACACGATACCAACATTTCAATAGAGGACCATAAATTAATAAATCAATATTTTTACTTACCTGGCTTGTGTGGTAAATACAAATTTCACGCACTGAAAAGTTTGTGAGCATGGTGGATAAATACACTGCTAACAGCACTGCTGTATTCGTATATACAGACACTCCCCAACTTACGAATGAGTTAGGTTCCATAAGTCCGTTAGTAAGAAGAATTGTTTGTAAGTTGAGAATACTTAAAAAGTAATGGACAGTACACATATATGCAGGACTGTATAGTACTTATGCTGAAGACACTTAACTACTATGTAAAGCATAAAGTATACTGTATAAATGAATTTGAATACAGTAATAATAATGTAATTACACAATACAGTGCAGTAACACATACATTTATACAAGGGTAGGTAATGGGTAGGATTTTTTCCGTATCTGTGAATGTTCATAACTCGGTTGTTCGTAAGTTGGGGAGCTTTTGCATAAGTTAATTGCTTTATTTATTAATTTGTATATGTATTTGGTTATATGAAGGATTATATTAAATTTATTTACAAAATTACCAAACACATAGACGTAAATATGATTTTAAGCGGAACAGTTTGTTGAGCATGGCAGACAAGTATGTTGTCACACACCATTGTTGTATATGTATATATCAAGTTAATGGTTTTACTTATCTATTTGTTTATGTATTTGGTTATTTGAAGGAATTAAATTTAAATTATATACAAAACTACCAAATACATAGCCGTAAATACGATTTTCTTGCGAAATAGTTTGTTGAGCGTCACTAAAGAATACGTCAGTCATGCGGCATCAAACTAAGAAAAACCATCACTCAACTTACTCCCTCATGCCATATTATTATTGTCCTCATCTACTCTCTAGATGGTTTCGATCGTGTTCTCTCGTTCTTGACATTACTCTGCCTACAGAGTGTAGTGGTGATATTTCTGATGGCAGTGCTGCGAAGAAAAGGCAAACCATCACCATGGAAATTAAAGTTGAAATAGTAAAACACTCGGAATAAAGAAAATGCTACGAATATTAGCTGATCACGGGTTAGCCCGTTTGACCGTGGCAACAATCATTAAGGATAAGGATCGCATCCTTGAACAGGTGAGAGGTTCTGCTACTATGATGTCCACTGTGATTAAAGCAGTGTAGTGGCCTTATGATCAAGATGGAGAGATTGCTAGCTATTTGGTTTGATGACCAGCATCGATGGCATATCCCAGTGAGCCTCATGTTGATACACGGAGAGGCTAAAAGATTGTTCAATGCAGGGAAGAGTGAAAAGGAGGAAGGGAGTGAAAGTGAAGAGCTTGTGGCCAATAGGGGTTTTAAGAGACGTTCTAATTTGTATAACCTAAGAGTGCAAAGTGAAGCTGCTAAGAAGCGTATGCCAAGTCGTACATACATCACCAAAGAGGATATGACAGCACCAGCCCATAGTCAGCAAGGAGAGACTGACTTTGCATTTGGGAGATAATGCTGCAAGAGACTAAGCTGAAGCTCTTGTTAGTGTACTTGGCAGAAAATCCAAGGGCACTCAAGGGCATTTGGAAGGGTCAACTGCCTGTCATCTGGAACTAAAACAAGAAGGCTTCTTCTTCCCCCCTTTCCCATTTTCACAGCATTAAACACTCTATTTGCTCTCTCCTGAATCAACAGGAGACTCACAGTGATGCACCGTTGATGCTGGTCATCCAACTAAAACATCAATAAGATCTTCTTACAAATCATGTTGAAAGTATGTAATTACAGTAAATTTCACATAAAATCTTATTAACAGCAATGTGCTTGGTAATTTTGTAAATAAATTCAATATAATCCTTTAATACAAGCAAATACATAAACACATAAATAAACCCATTAACTTTGTATATACGAATACAGTTGTGCTGCTAACAGCAATTTCGTCCGCCGCGCTCACAAACTGTTCAGTACGCGCAGTTTGAATTTACCGCACAATCCAGGTAGGTCGAAAAATTTATATATTAATGATTCATTAATCATATATTGGCCTCAGACGTAACAGCGGTACAACTTAAATCGGAATGACATAAAATGGGGACCCCCTAATTAATATATATATATATATATATATATATATATATATATATATATATATATATATATATATATATATATATATATATATATATATATATATATATATATATATATATATATATATATATATATATATATATATATATATATATATACACACAGTGTTGCCTCACTTATCGCGGTAGTTCGGTTCCGGGACCCGGCGCGAACCCGGAAATCCGTGGTGTAGAGATCAGCCTATATGTACATAGATATTTTAATGTATTTTTACGTTTACACTGTATAAACCCTCCCTGTACTGTTAAAAAAACACCCTTTACATTATAAATAACAGCAAGCAACGTAATTTTTTTATGAAAGTGATAGGAAAACTTACCATGAATGAGGTGATGATGACTTGACATTAATAAGTTCCATATTTTACAATAATTTTTACGTTTACGTAAAATAGCGGCCGACCCACAAACTTTTTTCCTTCTTTCAACATATCTAAGAGTTTCACTTTATCTACAATGGTTAACATTTTCCTTTGCCGCTTAGGCTCACTACAAGAAGCCTTAGAAGATGAAGGATGCTTGGGAGGCATTGCAAAGGTTAAAATATGCGAGTAAAAAAATCACAAGCAAAACATATTAATAATAATAAGCACAACATGAATGGCGCACACGAGTGAGGCGAGACAATGGAAGATGGTGGAAGCCTTTGTCCGAAACGCTGATAGCGGTATCGTATTTTACATGTTGCAATACTGTTAGTATTTATGTTTTTTACTATTTTTTACTGTTATATTATTCTTAGGCTAAGAAATACATTTTTTTTTTATCAATAAAATCATGAAACTACTGGAAATATATATGCTAGCTCACGTAGCTTCGACCCCAATACATTGTATGCTATCGAACACAAGCAAAACGTGAGTTAGACTGAACGAGTCTTTGTCCAAAACGCTGATAGCGGTATCGTATTTTACATGTTGCAATACTGTTAGTATTTATGTTTTTTACTATTTTTTACTGTTTTATTATTCTTAGGCTAATAAATACGTTTTCTTTATCAATAAAATCATGAAACTACTGGAAATCTAAATATATATGCTAGCTCACGTAGCTGCGACCCCAATACATTGTACGCTATCGAACACTATTTTGCATGATGCAATACTGTGAGTTATACTGTACGTACGTATATCATTCAGTTATTAGTACATTGTATATTAATTTAAAATTCATTTACTTATTTGATGATTGTACAAAATCTATTGTATTTATTCACTGTAATTTGGACCAAATATTCCTTTTGTAAAGATTATACTGTACTTTTCAAAAGAGGTGGTCAATAAACGTATCTATCTATCTATCTACATTTATGTTTTTTCTATTTTTTACTGTTTTATTATTCGTAGGCTGGGAAATAATTTGTTTTTATCAATTAGATAATGAAATATGTTTTTTTCCAAAAAAAAAAAATTAAAATACTAAGAATTTTTTTTTTAATATTTTAATATTTTTGCATATACCCATGAAACAACATAATAATTTATAAAAAAAAAAAAAAACGCGATAGAGTGAGAAAGCGAACCAGGAAGCGCGAATAACTGGGGTAACACTGTATATATATATATATATATATATATATATATATATATATATATATATATATATATATATATACTCTTGATTCTTCAATAGTATTTTGCTTTGACTACGCCACTCCCCTTTATAAGGGGAAAAATGGCTCATATATATTGATAGATATACATATAATCCCATACCACCCTAGTGATTTAACAAGTGGAAAAATAACAATATTTGTATAAATGGCAGAATATCCAAGGGCACTCAACTAATATTAGCAACAGCATATAAACAGCTTTTCCTTTTTACTGACTGGATAACAAAGAACAGTTCTAAAATATTTTAGTAAAAATACTGACTATGATACCTCAGTAACGGTAGTAATGCAGAATATCTGTGAACTTGTTACTCAACTATTTTACTGTAAAATGCATGAAAATCGCAAAATCATTGATGATAAATTATTTTCATGTGGTAGCGTCCGTGACTCTGAGGCATCAGGTCGAGGGTTCGCGCCCCGTCACGGTCTGAGGTTAGCAAGGGCATGCACTCAGGGTAAGGATTACATCTGCCAAAACAAGTCCTTCGTATAGGGCAACCGTCCTAGCCCTTAGTAGAAAAGGGAGTCCGTGACGTAAAACCGGAACAATAGTAGTGACATCTTAATAAGTACAGTGCAATATATAAATTTCACACTTTAAGGACCAAGTAAGCATATTGGGGTTTTGAGCAAACAAAATATTATTAATACTGAACTTCTTCATAGCTGACATTGTATCCATTACACAAATCACGGTAAACTTTTAGAAGAGGGGATTAAAAAGAAAAGAGTAGAAAAAAACACATTTATGGTGTGTCCTAACCTAACCTATCCTCACCTAGGGGAATGCATCCTCCCTAGCTGGGGGCTTCATATTCCATTAATTCCCATAACTAAAATAATACCCAAATCACAACTTAGTGGCCTAGTTTCTGCTCAAGCCATGTTAAAATTGGATTTGAAAAATTAATCTAATAAGAACCGGGTGACTGCTATTGGAGAACTACTCAAAAAATATGATTCAATTGATGGACACAATGAGGAGATTATGAAAGGAATATTCTTAAACCTAAAACTTAAAATAGTCATAAATCAATAAACCATGGATACATGGGAGTGTAAGAATCTTCAATGCACATATTTTCACTGTGCCTCTAACAAATGCAGGTTGAGCTTGGCGCGCGTACGACTGCTTAAAGAAAAAGGAATTCATTGGTGAAACAAATAATAATCAGCAATACCATCCATACCCTATAATAAACTATATCATTAAAAGAGATGCTTCCATTAAGAGTGGTTGAAATCAGATACAAATATAACAGACTAATATACAGTATTTAACTTACTGACTTAAACATTCAATGGCCAGTAAGTTACCACTCACAATAACCAACGCAATAGAAACAGATGACGACCCCAGTTCAACATTGAAAATTAAAAAAAAAAAAAAATTGGAATCGTTTTATACACCTCTCCTTCACTTCAAATATGAGTTAGGTTGGGTGACTTTGGTTACTTTGATTGCGTTGTGTGCATAAAATGAATATATACAAATTTCACTCCCAATGGAAGACGAGTTTAATAACAAAAGTTTAACAATGTTAAAAAAAAAACTGTAATTCTTCACTAAGGGTGTGAAATAAATTAATGAAAATATTCTCACCAAAGAGTCACCAGATCTATTTTTCTTGCCGAATCTATCCTTGATGATACTCCTTCCGAGGTCTGCTGACCCTTTATTTCCCTTTTTACCTCCCATTTTTGTGTCTTGGATAGTATTACGGAAGATCGACGTTCCACATGTTAACCACTGAACGCCTTATTTATGTCACGTATCTTCTTAGCAGTACAAGAAATATTTGCAGACGGGCTTCGGGGCAGCCTTTCTTACTCCTCTCCACTATTTTCGTCGGGTCCTTTGGGAGGAGGGAAGAACGGGAATTCTCTGAGAGTAACTGCTAGCTCAGTATTTTGTCAGAACAATTTAACTTGGACAAGTATGAGGACAATGATGGACCAAGGAAAGAATCTAAAGAAAAATGATGGTGTACAGGTCCAATCACATTTTGTATGAATAATCGCAGGTAGCAATTGAAATGGTTATTAAGTCACATCATTTGTTCTTTTAATGCCACTGGCAATGGTAAAAAAAAAAAAAAAAAAAAAGAGCGAGAGAAAAAAGAGCATAAAGAGCGAATTGTTTTTAATTTACAATCAACCACCAGTCTTCACCGAATAACTACTTACGAACATTGTGTCTATCATAAATTATTACATTTTATATGATATGACATATTTTGGAGACTTCCATGTACACCATAGTAAGCGGCTTAATACTTCTCACACTGATATGGGAGGAAGTGAGACTCTTGCTTTCTCCATTACTCACGATCTGAAGCAAATTATCAAATATCCTACTCGTGTTCCCGATCGTCTCGAACATGCAGTTAACATTCTTGACGTATTTCTCACTTCTAACCCTTACAAACTACTTTTATTCTATGATTTCCTCTTTTGGTGAATCTGACCACTCTGTGATATTCTCCTCCATTTTTGCTCCCCCTCCACCAATCTCTCCTACTCAACTCCACCTTTGGCACTTTGAGCATACCCAACGTGAAGATTTGAGTAACTTCCTCTTCGAATTCCCATGGGATGACTACTGCTTTCAATCCCGCAACCCTGATCAGATAGCCCAAAAAGTTGCCGAAATCATAGCCTCGGGAATGGGGGCATACATCCCCTCCTCTGAGAAATCTTTTTCCCCCCCTAATCCTTGGTTTGACCGTGCCTGCTCCATGGCTATTCAGGCCAGGGATCAGGCACACTGGTCATGTCAAGCCTCTTATTCTGATTTAATTTGTTCTGCTTAACTCCTCTCCCACTGACAAATGTTTCTGATCCTTAGCTAAAACCCTCTCCAAAAACTTCTGTAATGCAAGCTTACCCCTTCTCATTCATACTGTGGTTCTAAAGCTTGCTCTCCCACTGACAAAGCCACTCTCTTTGGCTCTCATTTTTCTGCCAACTCTTCTGTAAACTATTCCAGCGCCCCTGTCCCTCAATATTTACGTCCTTCTAACCCTATGATATATAAACTATATAATTAAAAGAGATGCTTCCATTAAGAGTAGTTGAAGTCAGATACAAATATAACAGACTAATATACAGTATTTAACATACTGACTTAAACTGTAAAGGTTTGTACTAATAATAAGCATAAATCATGGCTTCCAGTTTATTGTTGCAAGATGGGTGCCGGTTGGCTCAATCAATATAAACATTAGAAAACCAACAACGGGTATAAGTACAATGAAAACAAAAGAGATGCGATAAAGGGAATAAGCTTATTATAAATAAAGGATTACATCACTTATATCATAACATTCTTTCCCCTAGAATTTGCAATACATCACATATAAAATAAATCATCAACTTCTTAAAACAAGGCACACATGAAAATTCTATATAAGGAGTTCAAAACACTATTTACAAATTAAGACGATCAGGGGGCTTGATATTTCTCTGAGACCTTCTCACTACTGGAGTCTGTATAAGTAACTCATCACATGCACTATTACTTACATCTCTTGAAGGTACATTAATAACATCTCTTGAAAGTACACCATTTGTTTCTATAATATTAGAATTGGTTGTTAATTCACTAGGAACACTTGTTACAACAGGATTATCAGCTTCAATTTCACTTACAACAGGATTATCATAATCATTATTCAACATTTCATTATTGGACTGATTGAAATCTCCAAAATATCTATGCATCAATTGATCAGAATGTCTTTTCCATATCATATTCCCTGAACAATGTACTTGCACTTTATAATTTCTTAAACCCAATACTTCTACAATTCTACCTTCCACCCATAGTGGACCTTTACCATAGTTACGTGCAAACACAGCATCATCAACTTTGTACATGTCTTCTTCATATGGAAGACTATCATTACATTCTTTACTTTCTTTCAGCTTTACATCTACGGTACCTCTGAAATTTCTATTAAACATAATCTCTGCAGGAGCTTTTCCTGTAGCAGAATGTACAGTTCTTCTATAGTTATAAAGAAAACGACAAACTCTAGTAGTATAATCTCCCTCTTTAAATTTTCTTAAACCCTCCTTAAATGTCCTTACAGCTCTTTCTGCAAGACCATTAGAGGCTGGATGATAAGGGGCAGGACAAACATGTTTTATACCATTCTTTTGCAAAAACACCTTCATTTCCTGTGATACAAAATTAGGAGCATTATCTGACACTATCATGTCTGGCAAGCCAAAATTAGAAAATACTTTCCTTAGGTGATTTATAGTGACACCAGATGTTGCAGAACTAGAGAACTGTATATCTAAGAACTTACTATAAGAATCAATGACAATTAGAAAATATTTACCATCAATAGGACCTGCATAGTCCATATGGACCCTAGACCATGGTTTTCCCATATTAGGCCATGACAAAGTATTAGCTGGTGGTTGTTTATAATTCTTAAAACAAATATTACAATTCTTTGTCATCTCTGCAAGGTCTTGGTCAATCTTTGGCCACCAAACCCATTTCCTAGCCTCTGCTTTCATGGCATTTATTCCATTATGACCATTATGTAAATGAGTCAATATCTTACACCTCAACTCTACAGGTATTACAATACGATTCCTGTATAACACTACATCATTATGAAGAGACAATTCATCTTTAACATTACAATATTCCATGGGTAACAAATTATTTCCTTAGACCAACCAAATCTTAGACAATTAATTAACTGAGACATCACTTTATCTTTCTTATTATATTGTCTAATTACCTTATAAGAAATTTCATCAAAATCAAGCAATTCCACTAATCTTACATACTCAGCAGGAATCCCATACTGAATTTCATCTTCTACTGGAAGACGGCTAAGTGCATCGGCAATAACATTTTCCTTTCCAGGTTTATGCACTAGATCAAAGTCATATTGAGAAAGTAACAAAGCCCATCTTTGTATCCTAGAACTGGCATTCTGAGGAATTGGCTTATCTTTACCAAACAATCCTAAAAGTGGTTTATGGTCCGTTCTGGCCATAAATTTTCTACCCAAAAGAAAATATCTAAATCTTTTGACAGCGAAAATCAAGGACAATCCTTCTTTATCCAACTGTGAATATTTCATCTCAGCACTACTCAATTTCTTACTTGCAAAATAAATAGGTCTTTCTACTCCATTGACCTTTTGCAATAACACACATCCTACACCAACAGGTGAAGCATCAACTTCTACAATCAAGGGATATGACCCATCAAAATTTACTAACACTTTAGAGTCTACAAAATTGCTTAAGACATTTAAATGCATTCTGTTCAATCTTTGTCCATTTAAACTTGGCATCTTTTTTTCAATAAATCATACAATGGAGCTGATTTAGTTGAAAAATTCTTAATAAATCTACAGTAAAATGTAATCATCCCTAAAAAATGAGTGGACCTCTGCTACGGAGGTAGGACAAGGAGCATCCAAAATTGCTTTAACCTTCTTTGGGGATGGTTTTATTCCTTCACTTGATATACAATAACCTAAATATTCAATACATTCCATATTTAAAGCTGTTTTACTCTTATTTATCTGTACATTATGAGATTGCAACACATTTAAAACTTTCTTGAGTCTCTCATCATGCTTATCTTTAGTTTCACCACTGACAACTATATCATCCATATATGCAGCAACACCATCAATATTACATAAGATCTGTGAAATAAATCTTTGAAAAATACCAGGAGAAGAGGACAACCTCTTGTATTTATACATTCCCTTGTGTGTATTAATAACTAAAAACTCTTGACTTTGTTCTTCAACAGGTATTTGCAAATATGCATTCTTTAAATCAATCTTAGAAAAAAATTTGCCTTTGCCAACACTGCACAAAAGTTCATCAATCTTAGGCAAGGGGTATTTATCACATTGTATTTGCTTATTCAAATGCTTAAAATCTGCACATATGCGAATTTCTTTCTTATTCTCTTTTAACACAGGTACAATAGGCGCAGCCCATTCACTATGAGAAACAGATTCTATAATATTTTCACTTACAAGTTTATCAATGGCCACTTCAACCATCTCTTTATGGTAAAATGGAGCAGTACGTGCTTTTACAAACTTTGGAATAGCATCACGCTTTAAATGAATTTTAGCTACAATGCTAGAAATAGGTTTGCTTACATCAACCTTATAATCTTCAAACACTTGTTCAACACTTACATTATGAACATTGTTAACCTTGGTACTTTCATCTAATCCTGCCAAATAAATACCAACTTGTTTCATTAGATTTTTACCACATAAATTTGTATTCTTTGAACCAACAACATAAAAGACTTGTGATACATTATATCCATTATACACAACAGGAGCAGTCACTTTTCCCAAAACCTTTATATTAAAATCATCATAAGCCTGTAAGGGTATCTTACATTGTTCAACTTTCAAATTCAACTTCTCAACCCAATCTTTATTCAAAGTTGAAACAGTAGCACCACTATCAACCTCAAAAGGAACTTGCATCTTATTAACAGAAAAATAAAATTGTTCAGCATGAACAGCATAGATTTTATCTCTGACAGTTAACACTTTATCATCCTCATCATCATTATCACTTAATGATATATCTTGATCATCCACAATCTTTACAGTTTTCCCACTATTAAACTTAGGTTTACTACTAAAATCTTTCTTGCTTGGTTTATTTGAACCTTTAGCTGTACTATAACCACTCTCTCTTTTGGCTTCTTTACAAACCTTCTGTAAATGACCCTTTTTATTACAATTATGACATGATAAATGCTTAAATCTACAATAAAAGCTGTCATGAGAGGAACCACAATGTTGACAAGATAAACCTACATATTTTCTTCTTACAACCTGAACCTGTGACTGAACCTCATCTTTCTCACTTACAAATGCTTTTTCCATGTTCAAAATTCTCTCCAACATAGCCTGAGAGGTCATTGCTTGGAGATCTATGTTGAGAGCCACTAAATTTGAAAAATAAACTTCAGTATCTACAGCCATAAATAACTGATCTCTTACTCTACCATCAAATTGGTTGCCAAAATTACAATGCTTTGCTAGAGCCTTTAAATCAGCATACAATTCTTTTACACTCTCATCCTTCCTTTTTTTTCTTTGCTGGAAGGCTAGCAAACTTCTGTGATAAGAAGGCTTAACAATAAAATGACCTTTCAATAACTGAACCAAGTCTGCATAGACTTTGTGTGGGGCAAATCAGGAGCACAAAGATTGCTTAAAACACTAAAAACATCAGTACCCAATGACGAGGAGGTAGTTAATGCTATCTCAATCCATAGTTTTAAGGACAGGTATGATAAGTATCACTAAGTATAAAATGGAACCGATCAGGAGACGGGAAGATACGAGCTTTGGGCTCTTTCCCGTAAGCACAATTAGGTAATCACAATTAGGTAATCACACAAGCAGGAGATTTTTTTTCTCGTCAGCCTCAGTGACATTTAAATGACTAAAATGTGCCTCTAATAGGCTTAGCCATAATTCCAAGGAAATTTTCGATGGATTAAAACAATCAATTCTAATCTGATTCAACGACGACGACATTGTGGACCTATTCTGTAATATTACCAGTATCCACAAACACTTAGGCTAATATAGCACCCAAACAACCGACAATTCGATATGCTAGGGTAGCAAAAACGTATGCTAGGCTTGAAGAAACATGCGCCCAAAACTGCAGCAACATCATACAGGGCACCTAGGCTTAAATCCAACACTAGCCCAGTCAAGGTGAATCATGCAGCATCAATCCAGGATCCAATTAGGCATAACCATGGTAGCCTAATCCCGGCGTCGGCAAACAAAGCATTTGGCACCTACCAGATATCTTGCAAGGCGAATCTATTTAAACCAGTAATATAACCAAACTCGAGAGGTTTCCCATATCCATGGCGGGTTCACTCATCGCCAAATGTAAAGGTTTGTACTAATAATAAGCATAAATCATGGCTTCCAGTTTATTGTTGCAAGATGGGTGCCGGTCGGCTCAATCAATATAAACATTAGAAAACCAACAACGGGTATAAGTACAATGAAAACAAAAGAGATGCGACAAAGGGAATAACCTTATTATAAATAAAGGATTATATCACTTATATCATAACATAACATTCAATGGCCAGTAAGTTACCACTCACAATAACCAACGCAATAGAAACATATGACGACCCCAGTTCAACAATGAAAATTTATAAAAAAAAAAAAAAAAAATTGGAATCGTTTTATACACCTCTCCTTCACTTCAAATATTAGTTAGGTTGGGTGACTTTGGTTACTTTGATTGCATTGTGTGTGCATAAAATGAATATATACCAATTTCACTCCCAATGGAAGACGAGTTTAATAATAAAAGTTTACCAATGTTAAAAAAAAACTTTAATTTTTCACTAAGTGAAGGGTGTGAAATAAATTAATGAAAATATTCTCACCAAAGAGTCACCAGATCTATTTTTCTTGCCGAATCTATCCTTGATGATACTTCTTCCGAGGTCTGCTGACCCTTTATTTCCCTTAGACTTTCTTCATGCACTCTCCATAAGGATCTATGCTCGCTAAAGATGAATTAGGCATCTGGTTCTAATGGTATCCCTGCAAGGTTCCTTAGACTTGAACCTAGGATACATACTCCCGGTTAAGGTAAAAATGATTCATGTTTTCACATATGGTAATGTGCTTATTTGATTATGTGGTCGAGATAGAAAAATATAATGTATATCACTTACCTCAACTTAACTCCACCTGCATGTATTGGAAGTTAAAAGCCCACTTACAACTGTTCAAAACCCAATTCCTTGCCCCCTTTCTCCAAACCACCACATACAAGAAGAAATAAACACCTACACTGGGAGCTCCCGCTAAGCCTCCACAACTCAATAATAAAGCAATTCTGTCTCACAACTCAACCAATAAAGCAAATCCATCACACAACTCAACCAACTTGACAACCCCACAAGCACTACTCTTCATTCCCGAACGTCCTCTGAAAACTGTAAACAACATCCCGTTCACAATGTTGCCAAACAGTGTTACCAGATCCAAATTATACAAAATAAAAAATGAAAGCTATTGTCTCCACACAACCACATGCCCCCTTGATCTTCAGATCACTAAGAGTGCCACCAACTTCCCCCACCAAGAGATGGCCATCCATCTCTCAGCACTCCTCCCCGCTTGACGATCCCTCCGCATAACCACGCATCCACACCGGTCGTCGTCTTTCTTGGTTCGGCCGCCATGAAACTTCATTCTCCTGTATTTTAATTGGCCCTTCATCCTCAGTAGATGAGTCCACCACTCTCCTAATATCCTGAACGTGCCAAGGCATCCTATCTACTGAGACATTATTTCGGGAATTTACATTGGTCACAGTACCTTTTCCCCATTGCGACATGCATCTTGACTTTGGCGGCTTTACCCACACCTCATCTCCAATCTTGATGGAACCTGCCCCTTCGTCTCCTTTATCCATCTTTGGTACCTTGCTTGGATGTCGCCACTCATACTTGAAGACAGCTTTCTGTGGCACAGTTCCTTCATCCTGACCTGACCTAGGAGACATATTATACCAGAAGACTGCTTCCAACGGTGACACCTGAGCCCTCTCTGCCATGGCCTTGATTGTTCGATAATGTTGCTCCACACAATTCCATTCCCACTAGGCCGATACGCAGCTCAAAAATAGCGGTTGATATTCCATATGACAAGCATCTCCTTCAAAGCCTGTGATCTAAAGGCTGTACTGTTGTCTACCAATACTTCATCAACAGGCCCCCTTTCTAAAAACAACCCATTCAACACTCCTGCAATTTCCTCTCCATTTTCTGCTCTTAGCTCTCTCCAAATGGCCACTCTGTCTGGTCCACAATAAGTCAACCATAGACAAATACAAACCTTGCCTGTAGTGTGTTGCATCAACCGCCAATCTTTTCCAGTTGTCTTCCACTCAAAGCTCCAAGGCCTCATGGACAACTGGCGGAGGATCGATTGACTGCCACTTGTCGCATCGCCTAACTACTTGCCAGATCTTGTCTCTTGTGACTCCTGGATCAACCTTCCTTGCTACAAACAGAGTCCTATCGACTTCCATGTGATGCATTTGATGTAAGTCCTCCACACTCGGCACTCCTGCACAACACACTCTGACCTCTTCTGACATCTCATCCAGAACTCCTAACAGGCCTTCCTCACCCTACTTAAAACATCTGCCTTGCTCTTCTTCGAAGGCACGAAACATGGGCACAACTCCATCCCAAACTCCTCTATCAGCTCTCACAAGGTTACTAAGCAGCACTTAACTATCATTTCTGAGGCTCCCTTCGTCCTAATCTTGTGCTCTGCTGTTACAGTCAACTTCAACCAACCAAATAATGTCACCGAGTCCATCTTCACCTCAACATCTCACAGTCCCCACTTCAAAGCTAGATTGACTCCTCTCATTACAGCATCCAACTCCGCCACGTTGATATGGTTATAGTCCTCTTTCTTCCTCAACCATGCACCATCCTCCATGGCCTCATTGTCAATCTCTAAGATTACTCCTGTGGAAATACTGCTCGCAGTGCACCACGCAACACCCTTACCTGACTTCAGGGCATACCATCTCCCTCTCACTGGTCCTCTTGTTTCACTCTTCTTACAATCTCTTGCAGCATCTCCATCATTTGCTGCCCAACCTTGTCTTCCCATCTGATGCCCTCTGCTCTCCTCTTTACGTAACTACAAGCTACCCATAACCAACCTGCCACAGGATAATGGCCCACCAATTTTCTGCACACAGGAAACAGCTCTCCCCTACTTAAGTCTTGCTGCACTTCCAGAATCTGATTACCCCTATGGAAAACGAGCTCATCATTCTTCCTTCTTTCCAATCTCAGACCCAAAGCAGTTCCCCCTTCTAGTGACTCAGGTGGGTTCGTAGACAGCTCATACAGACGCAGCTGCTCCACAACTTCCGATACACTAATCTTGGTCTCTTCTATCAGTATATCAACTATATATGAGTTTGTGAAAGCTTCCAACTCTTTCCTCTTGCTTAATGCTGTCTTGGTGATTTTGATCATGATTCTTGGTGGCGAACTTAGTCTGAACCCCAGCCTCGTTAGGCAGTATGTCCTTCCTCTATAATTCACAAGTTGGAACTTTCACAGCTTCTCTGCAACGTGGACTTGCAGGTAAGCCGACTTCAGATCAACTATAGCAGAGGCCCCACTCATCTGCCTCTACTCCCTCAGTGTCTCACTGTAAACATCAGTAGCGTCATCTCCAGTGTGAGACATAACATATTGGTTAAGTTCGCGGTAGTCCTCTACTGACCGAACTTTGTTCTTGTTTGGCTGAACCACCGCCATCAATGGTAGCACTCCACATTCTACTTCCGTCCCCTATGGCACCAGTATACCTTCATCGATCCAACTCTCCACCTCTCGGTCAAATTTTTTCCTAACATGCTCTCTCATTGCACTTTCATAGCAGCCCATCTTGTTCTTTAACACCGGTAGCCCCTCTTTCAAATACCACTCCACCACCCACTTAATACTGTCAAACTCTGCAATGAGATCCTTGTCCTCGATCTTGCACAGACTGGCCTTATTTTCTGTGGCTAGCTCTCCTATCAACTTCCCATCTTAATTGGCTTTCACTTTTCCTGCCACCCTTTCCAGCCCTGCATTTACAACTGTCACAGCACACTTTATCCTGCCTTTCGCTACTTGCGAAATGTTCACTGGTACCGGCACATTGCCAAAACCTGCAAATCCATCACGAATTGTCACACCACCCAGTCTGTTAATCATATCCATTCCCATTACTACATCCAAGCCAGTTATCATCTTAGTCACAATTGCTGTAGTTCTCATGTGTATTCCTTGCACTGTCAACCCTATCTCTTTACTGCCCTCCCATTCAATCTGTCTTCCATCCACCATTACTAACCCTTCTACCTACTCTGTGCATTTCCCCACCAATTGAGATGCACACATTGTGGTGGAACAATCTGAATTGACAAGTGTCCTCACCTTCCTTCCTCCCATACTAACACTGATCACTGGCAATGAAGGTGGAAATGCTTTTAGTTATCTGAGGGGGTAGCTTCCGGCACAGCAGCTCCCCCTTACCCATTTCCCTGTTCACAGTGGCTTACAATATGACCTTCCTTCCCACACTTGAAGCACATTATGGGTGGTTGAGGCTCCTTGCACTCTCTTGCCATATGAGGCCCACCGCACCTGTAACAGCGACCCTTGAACATCTTATTTTCTCCTTTCCTGCCTCCTTGTTGGCCTTGTGATGGCAAGACCCCAGAAAACCTTGGACTTGTGCTGCAACAGTGATAGATTTGAGTATGTTTTGTGTGCAGTGCAGTGCATGTTAAAGCATCCCCAGTGTATATATCTGATGTTTTTCAAGGAATAACAGCACAAAAATGGCTCACCTCGCTCACCAGAGTGATATGCCTCTACTCGCATCAAGTACCCCAAGTGCACTGAGCTGGCCTCCCACTGGGTAACTCTCTGTGGCCTCACAAGCACACTAACGCACATACATGAAAGAGGAGACACAAAGCCTTCTGGCTAGTACAGTGGAAACGAGCTGGCCTCGCACTCGTGAGGTCGACAGATCGGTTCCCGCTCAGGACTGAGAGTTTAAGCTGTTTACTGGGAAGGTCACTGCTGTGATGGGCACCACAGTGGGAGGTTGGGGCTTGCCCCGGCTGACATTCTGAGGAACATCTCAGATGGATATCAGAACTGAAACACCAGCAACCTTTAAAGAGAAATTTTAAAATTAAAAAACTAAAAGACATTCAAGAATTCAAAACAGTGTTAATTAGACCATACAGATCACAGGAAGAGATGAAAAGGATAAAAAACTTGTTGCAAGAGGATAGAAGGTTAAATAAGGGAGGGAATGAAGAAGAGAAGACAAATTTTAGTTTCAGAGTTCTTCCAGACAAAAAGGGGATAAAGAAGATAATGATAGAAGATCAGGGGATGGGGTTTCATTAAGATTTCTGCACACAAATACTAATGAGGTAGCTGGTAAGTCAGTACAATTAAAGGATAGGATCTGTAGCAGTAAGGAAGAAATAGTATCGGTTCAGAGACTAAGTTAAGCGAGGACATAAACAGTGTCACCATTATTCCTAAGGGCTTCAGATATTAAGAGTTGAAAGATCTGAGAGGACTGGTGGAGGGATAGAACTGCTCATAAGTGAAAGATTTAGGTTAAACAATTTAACTTTGCTATAGAAAGCGATTTCAAGGAATTTCTTATTGCTCACATATATACTGGGTCAGAGAGCATTATAATAACTGTTGTATATAACCCACCAAGGAACCAACATAGGCTAAAAGTTTATGAGGAAAGTCATATAGGTACTATTGAAGTCATAAACTCACGCGTTAACATTGCAAAGGAGTGAATATGTAGGATTTTTATCGTGGGAGCTTTTAATCATAGAGAGGTAGATTGGATAAATCTTGACCCACATATTGGGCAGGACTCATTCAGGGCAAGATTCTTAGATTGTGTACAAAATAATTTCTTACACCAATATGTACTGGAACCAATGAGGGCCATGGGTGGGGATGAGCCATTGCTGATTGATCTACTATGCACATATAATGTGTTGGATATTGAAATAATTGAGTATGAACCACCAATAGGAAAGAGTGACCATTGTGTGTTGTTGATGGAGTATATCACCGAATATGTTCTGCCTGAAACTAGAGGCACTGTGGAAATGAGGAGGAACTATCCAAAAGGATACTACATCATAATTAATAAGCCTTTTGCAGTTATTGACTGGAGGACCTTATTTAACAACCAATCTGTACAAGAAATGTATGACATATTTTGTGAGGAATACAGGAAGATAGTAGATTGTTGCATACCTTCCACCAAAATAGGAGTTATTCATGCCAGAGAAAAATGGTTCAATAATGAGTGTAAGAGAACTAGGGAGTATAGAGACAAATGCTGGAAAAGGCATAGGAGGAGAAAAAGCATAAATGCCTGGCAGACTTATAAATGAACAAGTAAAAGAAGAGAGGCAGAGAGAGACTATGAAAGGAATATCACCAGGAAGGCTAAAGAAAATCCCATATTTTTCCACAGCTTTATCAGAGGAAACTAGGTAAAAGAACAAGTTTTAAAAACTAAAGAGAAAGCATGGAATAATTACTGAAACAGATGAAGAGATCTGCAAAGAACTGAACAAGGAGTTGCAGTCAGTATTTACAGCAGAAAATATCCCACCCCCTCAGATTGCAGAGATAGGATCTCATAGGCCGCTATTAGAGAACATCATCTTTTCAGCCACAGAGGTATGCAAAGTGCTGATGGAGTTAGATGACCATAAATCTATAGGTTCTGAAGATATATCCCCTTATGTACTTAAGAAATGCACTAATTCAATATCAGCGACACTATGTATCATATTTAAAAAGTTGCTGGAAGCAGGGAAAATTCCAAGATGCTGGATACAAGCGAACATGGTACTATCTTCAAAAAGGGAAGGAGGGATACAGCTCTAAACTATAGACCTGTTTCCTTGACCAGCATAGTTTGCAAAGATATGAAGAAACTACTAAGCATACACATCTCTCTTCACTTGGAATCCTTCAATTTTTTGTCAGTGGGACAACATGGCTTAAGAGAATGTAGACCAACAGTAACAAACTTATTAGAAATTTTTGATGAGGTAAGCCGAATCTTACAGGAAAGAAGAGGCTTGACAGATTGCATATTCTTAAGACTTCCAGAAAGCATTTGACACAGTCCCACACGGGAGACTCATTAATAAGCTGCAAGCAATGGAGAGAATAGGTGGATATGTCTTGGAATGGATAAAATCTTTTTTGGAAGGAAGGGAACAGAGGATTAGAGTAAAAAACTCAGTGTCTGAATGGAGAAGAGTTAGTAGTGGAGTTCCACAGGGTTCAGTTTTAGAGCCACTTTTGTGCCTTGTATATGTAAATGACCAACCAAAGTCTATGAATTCATTCATGAATATGTTTGCAGATGATGCAAAGACTGTGAAGAAAGTAAAAGATGAGAACAATGGTAGAGAACTTCAGGAAGACTTAAATAGTCTGCATGAGTGATCAGAAAAGTGGTTAATGAAATTCAATACTTCTAAATGTAAGGTAATGAGAATGGGCACAAGTGCAAGAAGACCCAAAGTTGACTACTCAATGGCAGGAGCAGAACTTCAAAAGACAGAGAATGAGAGAGATCTAGGAGTAAACATATTGGCAGATTTGTTTCCAGAAATACGTATAAATGACATAGTAAGGGTGGCATATGCTTTCTTGGCAAATGTAGGAGTAGCCTTCAGGCAAATGGAAAAGGAAATGTTCAAAATATTTATGTAACCTATGTGAGTTCAAGGCTTGAATATGCAGCCCCCTTTTGGAATCCATACTTGAAAAAGAGCGTAGTTAAACTGGAAAAAGTTCAAAGACATGCCACAAAACTGGTGCCAGAAATATGCAATCTCAGTTATGAGGAGAGGCTGAGGTAATTAGACTTACAGTCACACAAAACTAGAAGAACTGGAGTGATATGGTGACGGTTTTAAGATTCCTTCATTGTTATGACAAAGTGGATAGGGATCGATATTTGATATGGCTAGACTAGAACTGGAGGTCATAGTTTGCAGCTTCATGAGAAAGTGCTTTGCAGGATGGAGGGAAGTACATTTTTAGTGTAAGAGTAGTTGATGATTGGAATTCGATAAGCAAGGAGGTGGTTAATGTTAACTCACTCCATAATTTTAAGGACAAGTATGATAAGTATCACTAAGTACAAAATGGAACCGACCAGAAGACAAAAGTTACGAACATGGGGCTCTTTTCCGTAAGCAATATTAGGGTTATTAAAATTAGGTAAATACACACTCTCCATCGTTGCTGGAAACTTACATAAATTCTTCTGTTCTTATTTTACACAAAAGAAGTATATTACTTTTTTTATGCTTTTGCTGCTCTAAGCATCCAAGAGTGAAATAGATCATCGTGGAAAATTCATCCTCCTTCTGCTAAATTTGAGGACACCCAACATAACCAGGTGGACTTGGAAAGTGACCAAGCTGAGGCCGTGGCCCATAGTAAGTCATACTGGGCCGCTCAAGAGAATCACCTACTTCCCACTTGTAAAGTGGGGAAGTTTTGTTCTACTAAGGGGACTCAGTTTCTGAACTCAGTTAGGAGTTCACAGACATCAAGAGACTAAAATCTTTAATTGCACTACTCCCCGAATACCACTACTCGGATAATGAAATTACTAATGTAACATTCTTTTAATTTTGGAAAGCATAACCAAAAATATGAAATTTGATTTTATGAAATGCAGCCTCTAATCCCAAAGGTGGTGAGCACGATTTCGATTCCCAGGACCACACATGGCTGCCAAGACTTGGGCCTCAACTTGAAGAAGGTCACCTCTGTCACACAGGCAAAGTAGAATGGAGGACACTGCAATTGCAGAAACAGAAATGACACACTATTAATAATGGGAACACTGAGAGCGCAAGCACACAAATAATGAATTTCCAACAAATCTATGGAATGAAAATATAATCGTTCACTCACGGTTGACAAGAAACATTTACGCTACCAAAAGGCGTGAACAAATTATTAATTACTTGCAAGCATCGGTGTATAACACTTTATTTATGAGCATTGGCATAAAACACTTTAGTCACAATAATGAAAAAGGATCTACAGGAGGAAAATGTAATAATTTAATAACGGTTGACAAGAAACGTTA
This sequence comes from Halocaridina rubra, assembly GCA_037179515.1. NCBI lineage: Eukaryota > Metazoa > Arthropoda > Malacostraca > Decapoda > Atyidae > Halocaridina > Halocaridina rubra. The sequence continues at coordinate 35,604 of JAXCGZ010015127.1, forward strand.
GCGCTACCAAAATGGCATGAACAAATTATTAGTTGTTTGCAAGCATTGGTGTAAAGCACTTTATTTACGAGCATTGGTGTAAAACACTTTATTTACAATGATAGAAAAGAATGAAATGAACTTAGAATTTTTTAGAAGATATAGATTTTCCATGTAGCAATGAGCAATCTTCTGAGGGCAAAATCTTTACCTGGACAATGAAAGTGAAACATTTTTCTTATCAATGTATACCCGCAGTTATTTCTATGTCAAGGAATTAAATTTGGCAAATGAGATTACAGTTAGGTGTTCAACAAAAGTCCATTTTTATGGGAAAGGGACTGAACAAAATTACTTAAGGATTTTTACCAGTAACATTAAATGCAAAGTTTCTCGAATTCACAGTTTGCTTGGTCAACGAGCTTTACCATACACTGTCTCTCACCTTTTATGCCAAATGAATTCCTGCTGACACTCCTGAAATTAGCTGCCATGTAACGAAGGCTTGGAGTAAGCGGGACTGCAGAGGCGCTCAAGCTGCCTGTCCGCTGGTTGGTCACCATCTGATAGCAATTCAGCACCAGTCTGAGAGAGCATCGACTTGCACAGATCTATAAGACTGACGAAGAGCAACATCTATCCTATAATTTTTGAGGGCAGGCGAGTATGGCAGAAATGCAAGGGAGAGGCAGTATTTTAAGTGCAACAAGAGGGAGAAAACAAAGGAAACGAGATAATAAATTATGGGGAAAAATGGGCTACTGGTATTGGCATCTGCGGGCATAGTTCTTTAGCATTTTAAGGAAAGGGAATTTTTAATATTCGAATATTAAAGAAAGCTACTGAAATGTATATAGACAAGCTAATGACATATCAGCAAGAACAAATTTATAGCACAAAAATTAATCTGCAAGAGCAAATTTATAATAAGAATATTTTGGAAAAAGGCATTCATAAGATCTGTCAGCACTACGTGAGAGAGAAAATCAGAGAAAAAGGGAGACTAATACATTGCAATAATGCACATATTAAATTTCTTCCAAGTACAAGAATATTAAGCTATATAAAATACACCTTGTTCTTGAATTAACGTGAAGATAGGCTCTCAGAAGTGACGGGTAAATAAGAAATCGCGTAAAAAACGAGTCATTTTCCATAGGAAACAATGATAAAGGGCATAGATGCGTTCCACAACCTTACACAGACACACTATGCCAAAGATATAAGATAAGTAAAAACATATTGTATAAGTACATAACAAAGCAGAAAGCCCTGTATCTATTTTTAAGAGTATACAAAAGATATTCAGATTTACTGTACAGCAAGAAATTAACATGCTGTACTGTACTCTATTATGTGGTGGGCAACAGGCATACAGTACACTAGGACGTGCATGGTGGCGGTGAGCACAAAGATGCAAACGTTTTGCTGCCTCCGTGTCAGGTGATGCACCCTCGCATGCTATTTCCCTGACGATATTATATTGAAAGTTTGTTTGGTGTTTGTTCTTAATGCTTTTTTTCAATTTTCTTAATAATATTCGATTGCATTAAGCGGTAGAAGAGGAGGAGGATGCGGGAGAATGAACCTCTATTGGCAAACGTTTTGCGGCTTCCGTATCAGCTGATGCTTATCACTATTCAGGCACAATATCTTACTCATAAAATATTTATTTACTCACTCTATTTGGGGTTTATCTAATATTCATGATTATAGTATTATATACCTATATTAATATTCCTTGGTTCTAAACATTACTCTTATCTTCTTTACATATCAACTGTGCTGCATGAACTCTAAACGTAAACAAAGTCAACTGAGAGAAAAAGAAAACTATACAATTCGTTACAAAGAAAACATATATCAGAGAAACTTAAATGAAGCATACATATTCTCTACATGCTATTTCCCTGACGATATCATATTGAAAGTTTGTTTGCTGTTTGTTCTTAATGCTTTTTTTCAATTTTCTTCATAATATTCGATCACATTAAGCGGTAGAAGAGGAGGAGGATGCAGGAGAATGAATCTCTATTGGTAAACGTTTTGCCACTTCCGTATCAACTGATGCACCCTCGCATGCTATTTTCCTGACGATATTATATCCAAATTTTTTTGCTGTTTGTTCTTAATGATCTTTATCAATTTTCTCCATAATATTTGAGCGCATTAAGCGGTAGAAGAGGAGGAGGATGCGGGAGAACGAACCTCGATCCACAAACATTTTGCCACTTCCGCATCAGCTGATGCACCCTCGCACGCTATTTCCCTGACGATATTATATCGAAAATTTGTTTGCTGTTTGTTCTTAATGCTTTTTTCAATTTTCCTCATAGTATTTGATCGTATTAAATGGTAGAAGAGAAGGAGGATGCGGGAGAATGAACCTCTATCCATAAACGTTTTGTCACTTCCGTATTAGCTGATGCACACTTGCACGCTATTTCCCTGATGATATTATATAAAAAATTTGTTTGCTGTTTGTTCTTAATGCTTTTTTTCCCATTATCTCCATAATATTCAATCGCATTAAGTAATAGAAGAAAAGGAGGAGGATGGCGGAAAAGTGCCTCCGAGGCGGTTGATTTTTTACTAAAATTAAATTTTTTTTTTAATACTTTTGTATGGGCATTATTCGCGAATTTCGTATTTTTTTTACTATTAGTTTTTATGGGCGTTTTTCCAATTTTGCGGATAAAAAATACGCGGAAAAAGCGAACAAGGTGTATATAATACTGAAAGCAATATGAACTGCAAATTATCATAATCTTGCAAGAATGCAAGAAGTGAGGTTTATCAGTAAAAGAACAGAAAAGAACAAAAGGCTAAAAGTTTAGTAAATAACTAATGGGGCATCTATAGTGAATCTGTTTAATTTGAACGAAATGCTCTGTCACACCACTCTCAATCCACATTACACCCATCTCATCAGAGCTTCTACTGCTAAATTCCTGCACTTGATTAAATACCTTGAGGAGTCCAGACACTTTGAAGTGGCTTGTAGATGGAAAGAAGAGGAAGCTAGAATACTGGAAGAGAACAACAGAAGGAGACATGAAGAAGAAGTTAAATGCCATGAGGAGGAAGCTAGGAGGATAAAAGATGAAGTTAGACAAAGGGAAAATAATGAACATTTCATGACCCTTAGTCAGCTATTGTCAGAACCCAAGATAACTGTACCAGCTGAGTCTCATGTTACAGCTTCAATTGCATTTTCTTTGGCCACTAAAGCTACATCTACAGCTTCTACAATTTCTACAGCTACATCTACAGCTTCTATGATTTTTACAGCTACACCTACAGCCTCTAAGATTTCTATGGCTTCATCCACAGTTCCTAAGGAGTCTACACCATCACCTTCAGCTCCCATTTCTCAGAAACCATTGTCACAGAGCCCCCAAACATTACATACTAATGCTACATATCAGGTTTTTCAGGAGTGGCGTTGACATTGGAATAATTTCTCCCCAATGGATGATCTTCAGAAGATGCCGAGAGATAAACAATTGATCCAGTTATGGATGTGTGTGTCTCTAGGCATACAAAGGATATTAGAACACATCCTCAGACTCACCCTAGGTATATGATGTTCTAGATCAGCTACAATCACACATCAAAGGCCAGCAAAATGAAGCTTTATGTAGGAATGAACTCCTGTGTATTAAACAAGCTAACGTTTAGCCTTTCTTTGACTTTTATGTGGGACTGAAGAATTTGGCTGAGGAGGTAGACCTATGTTCAGGTGACCCACTGACTTTTGTTGACACTTAATTTAAAAAGGTAGCATTAATGGGCATCAGAGATGAGGAATTGATTCAGTGCCTAGTTTTGATGGACACACGGGCATAATTACAGAATATAGTAAACTGCCGCCGCTTGCACAAGGCTACCCAAAGTACAGCCTCTGCCATCCACTCCTCACTAAGTCAGCTGTGCACTCTTTCCTTCTACAAAGAGAATATACGTCAGACTAAGAAGGATACTTCACATTGGACTTTAGCTTCAGAAAATAGCGAGAAGCCTTCAACTTCCCACCTCATTTCAATTACAAGTGAACCCTGCCAGTTTTGTGCACATCAGCATGGCCCAGGGTAGTGCCCAACTGCTGAGGGCACAGGTCACAATTGTGGCCACTGGGGTCATTGGGCCAACATTGCCAAGTGCCCTGCCAAGGATGCCCAGTACCACTTTTGTAGCAAGACAGGACACTATGACAAGTGCTGCCAAACGAGGATGAAGGACAATGGACAGGGTGCTTATTCTAGCTAGGGCAGAGCCTTTTCCTTTTCTTGATGATCCCCGGCAAAGAAGAAAGGCAAATGTTGTCATGTTGGATCAGCTCCTTCCTCCAATAAGAAGATTCACAGGTCTATATGTATCCATCTGGTATTTGGCAAAGTTGTTTCACAACTCCAGATGCTTTCTGACATTGGTGAGGATGTCACTTTATAGGCAAATGGCACCTTGACCTTCTCCACATTCCTTGAAGTAGCTTGTAGCCCCTGTCTTCCACAAGTACACTTACTGCAGATGGTACCAAGATGGCACCCCCCCCCCTTGGTTCTTTCCAGGCTACCCTCCACCCTGGCACAAGGCCCTAAACTGCTAATATACAAGTCTATGAGGCAGTTCAAACCCAACTCCTCCTGCATGCTCATTGCCAGGAGTTGGCAATAATCTCACTCAACTTCCCAAAACCAATTTTGGAGGTGAAACATGTTAACAGATTGCCCCTCTCTGTTACCATGTCCCCTTCAGCTGCAAGGAAGTACTATTTTCAGGAATCTAAGGATGTGCTGGTCTCTAAGGCAGATCTAAGCACTGCCCCACTGAAGCCAATTGTGGGCCAGCCCATGAGAATCCACCTGAAGTATGGTGCTGTACCGTTCATACACCGAGACCAATCCCCTCGCATTCCAGAACCAAGTTAAAGAGGAAATTGATTCCATGGTCCAACAGGGCTTCATCAAGCCAGTTGGCGATGACCCCTCGGGAGAGTGCCATCCTCTCATTGTTGCTCCAAAGGATCGAGGTGTTTGTATCACAGTCGACCTCACACACCTCAGCCATCAGGTGTCACGGCTGACTCACCCCTCTCCAGCGCCCTTTGCCGCCATCTGCAGTGTTGCCACTTTGGAACATTACTTTACCACAGTGGATTCTTTATGAGGGTACTGGCAAATGGAACTCGCCGAGGAAGATCATCACCTGTCATCACCCCATATGGATGTTTCAAACACCGCAAAGGACCATGGTCTTGGCGGCTACCAGTGACACTTTGACTCCATGGTGACATGGCCCTTCAAGGTATAGATATTTGTGTTAAGGTTGTTGAAAATATTCTCCTGTATGATGAAAATTTCTCAACACATCTCCAAAGGATACATCTGGTGATCTCTAGGTGCCACAAGTATGGGATCACCCTGAACGCAGAAAAGTTTCTGGTTGCTGCGCCTAGTGTGAGCTTCTGTGGATACTACCTCTCATAAGATGGTATTTCCACAGACAAGGACAAGATCAGTGCCATTTGTGACTTCCCTACTCCCACCAACCTGACTGATCTTTGTTCACTCATGGCCCAGGTGAACCATTTGGATGAGTTCACCCCAGACATTGTCTCTGCCGCCCAACCTCTATGCCCCCTGATGAGCCCCAAGAGGACGTTACATGGGCCGTGGATAACGATGAGGCATTCCGCTGGGTCAAGAGAGCACTCCTCCAAGTGCTTTTCCTTGCCGATGCTGAGACCCACTACACCACCATTGAACTGGAATTGCTTGCTGCTGTCTGGGCAGCATCTAAGTATAGACTGTTTTTAACCAGCCTCCAAAATTTCACCCTGATGACAGATCATCAACCACTGGTTCCAGTCCTGAACCATTACACCTTGTACGCGGTTGAGAACCTCTGCCTCCAATACATTAAGGAAAAGCTCTCGTCCTACTTGTTCACAGCTGTGTGGCATGGTTAGAAACAGCTCTGCATTCCTGATGCCTTATCATGAGCCCCAGTCAGCTGTCCCACACCAGAGGATGAGATACCTTCTGCCGATACTGTGACGCACCTCAGGACCAACATCACTGTCAACAACATCAGCTCCGAAGATTCTTTACTTCACGGTGCTAATAGGATCTTACAGGATCTCCGCACCACTGCACGCACGGACTCATCGTACACCACTTTGTTTGAAGCCATTACTTCAGGATATCCTTCCAATCGATGCGAGTTATCCGCTGCCATGCTGCTATGTTGGACAATACGAGACAGCCTATTTGCAGATGGGGAACTTGTCTTGTAAGGCCAACTGATCGTGGTTCCTGCCGTCCTTCGCCACCACACCCTGGCTCACCTACATGACAGTCACAGAGGTGTGGAAGCCACGAAGCGTCAGACAAGACAGACCAATTTATGGCCTGGCATCGACTGACATTAAAAACACTATCAATGCCTGCGAACCACGTCAGATGTGGCAGCCCAGCCAACAACAGGGATCTCTCAAGTGCAAAAACATACCCACCCAACCTTTCAAGTCACTCTGCAAATTTCTTCAGTGTCGTGGGGAAACCCTTCCTCGTCATCCCTGACCAACTCTCGGGGTGGCCTGCTTTCGTCCCCTGCGGAAGTGATAACACCATTTCGCACATCATATGTATATATTGCCGGTATTTCTGGGAAGTAGGTGTCCCTCTCCGCCTAAGGACTGACAGCGGACCCCAGTTTACCAGCACCGACTTCCAGAATTTCATGGAGCAATGGGGCATCCACTATGGGGTATATTCTCTGCATTACCCCCAGTCAAATGGCCACGCCGAGGCTGCCGTGAAATCGGTCAAAAGCCTCATCCTCAAGACTGCACCCTGTGGCGACATCAACTATGAAGACTTTGACAGGGGTTTATTGGAACTCGCATCACCCTCTGCTGCACAGGACAGATACTATATGGTCGCCCACTCAAGCTTCCTTGTTCATGCCGAGTCCTTCTGTAAGGAGTGGCAGGCCAAAATAGAGGAGTGCAATAGCAATGGTGCCGCACGTGCTGACCAGGTGAAGGCTCAGTACGAACAGCATGCCCACCCCCTTCCCAGGTTAAATGTCAAACAGACTGTTTGTATTCAAGATCCAACGACTCACCGCTGGGACAAATCAATCAATTTGATTTGCTCGACGAGAAAATTAAGTTCTCTTTAGCTAATCTCCCCGTTACCCCACGTCGCTCTCAAAGGCTCCTGGAAAATGACACTCGAGATGGCACTACGAACGTGAGGGGGAGGGAGGAGTGGATATGCGAGAAAAATACAGACAGATACTGAGATGTATATTATAATATACCATTCCTTATATTATATAATCATTTCTTATACCATATATTTACCATGTTTATTATGTACTATTCATTCATATCTCATATTTAACCCCCCAATAACGTGTATAAATTTTTAGGGCCTAAGTACACTGTGACGCCATTGGCGTCAATTTGAACAAAAATATTATTTTTAAATAGTTACATTTAAGCCATTGGTGTAATATTTTGGTTGAGCATAATTTGCCCTCTCTCTACCGAATGAACTAATTAGCAACCCTCTCCATTTACGTAGCTTTAAGGGCAAGGCATAATACAAAGGCAGTTTTTGTCTCCCTCACTCATCACTCAGACCGCACATCTCTTTATGCGCACTATATTCCACATCCATAAATGATCCTATGAATTATTGTTTCTCTATTTTTATTGATTCATGAAACAACAACAAATAATGAAATCAATGATATACTATGTATTTTAATAAATGTAGGTTTGGGGGAGGAAAATAGCTGAGAAACAAAATAGTACGGGGAGCTAAAAAACTTCCGGGCAGAGACAAGATTTCACAAATGAGAACGGAAAAGAAAACTTATTGAAACTTGTGGTGCGTGAGAAGGTTAATTACTCATGGGTCTCTTATTTACACCGCTAATATATACATTTTGCAACGCTGATGCAAGACTCGGTGGTAACGCACTGACTTCGCATTCACGAGGTTGAAAGATCGGTTCCCGTCCAAGACTGAGAGTTTAAGCTGTTTCCTGGCAGGTACTGCTGTGGTTGGACCCCACAATGGGGGTTGGGGCTTGCCCCGGCTGACAAATACCCATTGTATTGTAATGGATATAAAGGATTATTATTATTATTATTATTACATAGAGTAGTGGAGTTGAATTAGCCCACTAGAGATGACCAGGTGTTTGCTGTTCTCCCTTCCTGCGTATATATAACTTTATGATGTATTTGTAACTCTAAGTAATAGAGTCTCAGTGAAGGAGTTTCCTTTCAGACCTACAGACATATTGACATACTTTATGCTCAGCCATCTCTTTCTAGTAAGATGAGACTTATCTCATCATAAATTTCTAGTAAGTTTGGTAATGTAAACCTACCTTCTCTGAAGCCAAATCTAAAGCTCTGTTATATGTATTCATTCTATACAAAAAATGTATATGTATTAAAGCGCTAAAAATTTGCAGCAATAAAAAGAAAAATTAAAGCCTTATTAAACACAGACAATTTACGTATGGCCTAGGACGACTATAAAAAGGATTAAGACTTGGCATGAGTAAGGGCTTAGGATAAGCTGAAACTCATCCACGAGTTTTTGTAATAAAAAAAACACTCACTTCAATATATTTAGGCTATATATGGCCTAAGCTTTTCCTGTAAAGAGTATATGGCTAAGGCATGGGCAATGGCTCAGTCAAAACAGAAACTTATCTAGGTTTATACAGGAAACAAAGTAAATCCTTCCTTAAAGTATTCAAGGCAAGGTGTAGCCTAGGACTTCCTTGTTAACTGGCTTCAGAAGAAAGAAAATATCAACACCAATAACCCTTGTGTTGAGAGAGCCAACAACAAAGATAGGGGAACATTCTCACTTCGAAAAGGAGAGAGACTGGGTAGGGCATGCTGATGCTTTATAACCTTAATGTTTTTGCTGTCGTTGAGGCCACCCTTCTAAGTTCATTGGAGTATGGATCCACATTTAAAATAAAATGATGAAATATACATCACTATGACTCTTAGCCATTTATTGCTAAAGCAAAGAGTTTATTTAAAAGAATGAACTCAATGAGCTTGCAAAAAATTTATCCTTATTTGGAAGAGATTTATTCTCAGATAATAAATACAGCTTTGCATGTATCATCATGACAGTACATTAGCTAATAACACAGTTCATCTGGTAGAAATATAAAATTTATCTACATACAAAAGCCATAATCCCCCTTATAATGGGGGTGGCTGAGTCAAAGCCAAAACGACTCTCTCTGGAAAAGAAATACAGAGTAAGGGACTAAAAGTCCCTTTTCTCCATCCCATTCAGTTAACTTTTACAACACAGAGGAGATATTCTTGCCTTCTCCTCTCAGGGGGAAGAAACATTAAAATAAAAAATATTATTCAAAGGTGAATGAATATATTGTGCAGGGATATTCTATAAAATTTATTGTACCGATAGCTATCAAGATTCAAGTCTCAAAAAAAAAAAAAAAAAAATTTCAATATCACCAACTCTTAACCACTTCACCATCTCTTTTTTATTTAAACAAGAATTTATATAAATTTGTGACAATACTCAAATCTGAGCAGTTCAGTTGATTTCTAAAAATAAGGATAATCTACAACGACAACAAGCATACGTATTAGAAATAAACTAAAATGCCCAATAAAATGCCACATTCATATAAACACATGAGAGAAGTAAGAATCCACAAGAGTGAATTCTACACGGCTTTCTGAGAAATTACCCTCAAAAGAACAATACTGTATTTACTTGATAGTACTACGCCAATAGTTTTCTTTTATAGTCTGTGACTTATGTCTGTTCTCAGTACTATCCTTGCAAAGTTTTTTTTTTTTTATAAATTCGTGAATTAGTCTGTTCTCAGTCACAATACAAAACAATAATCTCGTTATTAGAGCCCCTATGAACATGGCCCTCACCACAAACCAATATATCAAAATTTATAATATAACATCAGTAAATATACCAAAAATATGATACCAATTCCTAAATAGAAAACACTGAAAATAACACACCAACTTTACAAGGTAAAGTTGGATATGCAGTCATGCCTCGATAATTATATAAATTTTATAAATTATATAAATTTTCCATACTACCATCACATCAATAAAAGAATATGAATGAGTTCATAAACTAATACAATAGTAGAAAAAAGTAATGTATAGAAAAAACTTTCTAATGCTTAACATCTCTAATTCATTAAACCATAATATTCATCAATGTCATTCCTAAAAAAAAAAAAAAAAGAGAGAAGAAAGTCATATTCCATACATTTCATACAGTATATCTTCTTAGGTTTCAACATATAAGCGTGTCTGTATATTGAACTGCTTCTCAAATCATGAATACCATATCACCCCTTGCTAATGAAAATTTGTTTTTTATAAAAGTCTTCTCATGGCAAAGGGGAATTATTTTCGCAAATCCAACACAAATACACTTCCATCAGATGCAGAGGCTCCAACTTTGTCACCTCGGGAATTCCAGCAAACCTCAAAAATCCCTCCAGTGCCTTTGTAGCTATGAACCAATTGTCCAGACTGTAAGAAAAGTAAAAAAAATGGTAATGAAATATGCTCCAACTTGATTACACTAAAAACTTTCTTATTGCATATCAAAGTTTTGATAAGGACTTGACACAATTATCACCCCAAATAATCAACACCAAAGAACTTTTTCCTCTTTTCTTCTGCTCTGCATAAGAAAACTTAAAGAGAAAGCCATGGAGGAATATTTCTTAATGCACCATTCATATAAAGATTAGCAGAGCAGCAGCAGCAAAAAAAAAAAAAAAAAAAAAAAAAAAAAAAAAAAAAAAAAAAAAAATAAATAATAATAAAATAATAATAATAATAATAATAATAATAATAATAATAATAATAATAATATATATATATATATATATATATATATATATATATATATATATATATATATATATATATATATATTAATAACTGAGAAGACTGAAAAGATTTTTAAGTATATAATTTTTTACATAGCCTTTGTTACCAACAAATATAAAATAAACATGTGAAATCATTCTGAACCTTTACATTATACTCGTTTACTACTCACACTTACAGTATATAGCAAATTACAGACCCAATTTTCTCACACTTATCATTGTCATTTCACATCAGCTCAATACAATTCACTTAATCTGCATAGATATGAATTATATACCACATCATATCACACTAATTCCTCTCCATGACGTATTCTTTACAACTATGCAATTAAATAAAACTGTCTTTACTCCACAATTTCTAGTATAGGCCTTCTGTTCCCACACATCATTTTTACTACCACATATTTTGAGTGAAATCCTCAAACAGCATGTATCATTTGAGATATATATTCCCGTGCTTATTGCTACTCAAACAGAAAATTTAAGTCTAAAATTCGACAACATTTATACAATATGAACAACTATTCCCTTACTCATACAATATGAACAACTAGTCCCTTACTCAAACCTTTGTAGGTTTTTATCTGTGTTCAGAGAAACAAGCAAATTTTCTCTTTACTCAACAATCTACTTCCACACTTTGACAACATATTTGCATGCATTAACATTCAAATATTTAAAGATAACAAATTAGTAAGACTTACTGTGCAACTCTCTAAACACTATCTACTGCATCACCTAATCTTGTACTTTCCTTCTTAAACATTATGTAGCTTCCATATCATGAATCATTCAATTTCCTCCAAAACACCTTTTCAAATTCACCTCTTAATCCACTATGAAAGCAAAATCACTTATGAACAGTAACTAGCTCATATCTCGCCTACCCACTTCCTCCAAAATATTTATGTTACACTTACCTGAGTAGACCATATATGGACACATTTATCAAAGCTTCCTGATGCCAAAAACTTGCCATCAGGTGAGAAGGCCACAGAATAAACAGGTTCGGAGTGTTTAGTGAGTGTATGAATGCAGGCACCTCGTTCTACATCCCATAAGCGTACAGTTGAGTCAAACGACGCACTAGAAAGGAAAATAAGTATTCACTCAACTTATTTCTTAGTCTTATTTCCAAAAGAGTAATATACATGTCCGACTTATTCTATAACTTAAAATGATAATACAAATGAGTTTTATCTAAAAGCAGCTGGGTTTTACAAATTGGAAAAATAAGAAGCAATAGGCCAACAGATAAGTAATAAAATAAGCATCACTACAGGACATTTATGAAAACGAAACCCCACTGCTTCAATATAATGTCATTACCTTGCAAGAATTAAATTCATATTGGGATTGTTGGTACCAGGCCCAGTGGGTGACCATTTTATAGTGTATATTTCTTTGTTGTGAGCTTGCAAGTCATGAACACAGGTGTCTTGCCGCATTGACCAGATCTAAAATAAAAATCACAAATACTGTCAATAAATACTTATATAAAGAAATGGCTATAGACACACAGCTTACTAATCATGCACAGGCAGTTACGCCTTTCATCTATGAATATTATGATTACAAAATATTTCCCCACTTTTTTACAAAAATACTATACTGCCGTGTATTACACGTATTTTCTTCTAAATTTTTACTTCTTTCTGCAGGATATCTGGAAACAACCGAAAACATATTATCTGATTACTAAAAATAATGGGATTTTAGTGCCATGAGAAAGATTCCCCCAAAACTCCACAGATTTATGGAGATAAACACAGGAGAGGAATTCCCCAGAGCAAAGGGAAAAGTAAACTAAGGGCATAACATAATTTATGATAACTGAACATCTTTTTCATATAATAATCAACAGCAATAAGAATCACTGATAAGTGGCATTCACTAAGAAGTAAAACTGTCAATGACGAAAGCAGTTATATCATTTTAAGGAAAGGTAAAAGTGCTAGTGAAAAATAAGTTAGTGAAACAATAAGTTTGAAGACGGGGAGATACAAGTACAGTGGTGACCCCAACCAATGAACGTCTGTTCCCATGAACAAACTTTTGACACCAAATCACGAACATAAACCAACCCACGAACACGCGTGTTGGACAGGCAACAACGTTTCCCGCTCGGCAGCTCTCAGTTCTGCATTGGTGTCCACGCTGTGTAGTTCATTCGTGATCTGTTTGTAGTTCTCGCTTTATTTTACATTGCTTTGTCTTTCAGATAGCCCTTATTATGGCTCCTAAGAAAGTTAAAAGCACTAGTGACAGTAGTCTCAGACACCCTAGATGCATAACAGTGGAAACGAAGAAAGAAATAATTTCTAAGTATGAAAATGGTGTTCATGTGTCTGATCTCGCCACGCCGAATAACATGGCGAAATTGACTATCTGTACTATTTTAAAGATTAAAGAGATCTATAAGGCAGCTGGCGTGGCTAAGGGAGTAAATATATTATTGAAGAAGAGGTCACAGTTAATACAAGAGGTAGAAAAGTTATTGTTGGTGTAGATAAATGAAAAACAGCTGGTTGGAGATAGCATTAGTGAGGCCATAATAGGCGCTAAGGCTTTGTAAATCCACCAAGATTTAGTAGTGAACTCTCCGAGTTCTAATGGCGCTAAAGATGACGAATTAAAAGCCAGCAGAAGCTGGTTTGGACACTCTCGTCGACGAACTGGGATTTGCAGCGTCATTAGACATGGAGAGGCGGCTAGTTCCGAATAAAGAAAAGGCAGAGGATTCTTATGTGAAAAAATTTGTTAATTTTATCGAAAGTGAAAGTTATATCCCACAACAAATTTTTAACTGTGATGAAATGGGACTCTTTTGGAAGAAAATGCCCAAAAGAACCTATATAATCCAGGAGAAGTCACAGCCTGGTAACAAACCAATGAAAGACAGGCTTACACTTAATTGTGCCCTAATGCTAGTGGGGACTGTAAGATCAAGCCTCTTTTAGTTTACCATTCAGAAAATCCGCGTGATTTTAAGGGCAATAACATGTTGAAGGCTAGAATTCCAGTAATGTGGAGGTCAAATCCAAAGGCATGGGTCATGCGGATTTTATTCCTAGAGTGGGTGATTGAAGTGTTTGTGCCAGCAGTGAAGAAATATCTTTGGGAAAATGGTTTGCCCCTAAAGTGTTTCCTCATAATGGATAATGCTCCTGCCCATCCTCCAGGTGTGGAAGAAGATCTTGCTATACAGTACGACTTTATTAAAGTCAAATTTCTGCCTCCCTACACCACTCCTCTCCTCCAGCCCATGGACCAGCAGGTAATTTCTAATTTTGAAAATATGTATACGAAGGGTCTCTTTGCCAGGTGTTTCCAGGTCACCAATGACACGGGTTTGACCCTTCATGATTTCTGGAAAGACCACTTTAATATCCTCCACTGCACTGGCCTCACTGAAAAAGCATGGAAGGAGGTCTCATACCACACGTTGAAAGCTGCCTGAAGGAAACTTTGGCCAGGTTGTGTGACGGATAGAGACTTCGAGGGCTTCAAGTAGGAGTTAGCTATCAAAATTGTAAATGAAATTGTGGCCACGGGCAAAAGTTTGGGCTTGGAGGTCAATGAGGAGGATGTGGAGGAGTAGTGGAGGACCACAAAGAGGAACTTACCACCGATGACTTAACTGAGTTGCAATGTGAACAGGTGAAGATTCTCCAAGAGGAGCAGTCAGTGGAAGAGGGGGATGAGAGGGTAAAGGTGTCCAGTGAAGAATTTAAAGAAATTTTTAGAAAGTGGCATGATAAGCAGGCTTTTACTGAGAATCATCACCTAGATAAAACAGTGGGCAATAGAGTAGTGAACATGGTAAATGAAAATGTGAAGAATATTTTTTGAAAAATTTACCAAATAAGAAAGAGACAAATTTCTCTGGATCGTTTCCTTGTGCCAGTAGGCAGGGCAGCAGCTACCAAAAGAGAGAAGAGAGAGAAAACACCAGAAATATAGCCTGTATTGGAAGAGTTCCCTAACGATTTTATGGAATGGGAATCTCCTTCCAAAAATTAGTCCCCCTCCAGCACCATCCACGTACGCCAGCAACAATCATCCACAGTGGTAAATACAGTACTGTACCAAGTTTTATTTTAGTAGAGCAGAATTCCTTTCTATTATCAATGTAATTTTCCTTTTACAGATAAAAGGCATATAACCTGTATTATATTTCATGTTTATACAGACTAGAAAAATTTTGAAATGAATACTTATTATGACTAGGAACGGTTTAATTGAATTAACATGTTTTTCAATGGGAAAAATTAATCCAACCCACGAACAGGTTTTGGGAACGGATTAAATTCGTGGGTAGGGGTCACCACTGTACTTGTAAACTGACAGGTAATCAGAATTATTTAATTTTAACAAGAGGGACACACCATGCCCCATCCAAATTAGGACTCACAAGTAACAAAAAATATAAAATTCTGTACATAATTATTTTCAAGAATGAATGCTGTAGAAAAAGGGTGCTTATTGACATCACACACAAAACAACTGATATGCTTAAGAGTAACCAGTACTGATGAATGCCGATATCATCATAATATAACAAAATTTGGTGTCTATGACAATTTTTTCCTATAAAGTTCTCTATGGCAAAACTAATTTCACTTATATACACATACAGCAAATTGTAGTCATTCATATATTGTAATAAGAAACCATGTCATCTAAGATTTGAATGCCATAATAAAAATAATTTTGCAAAAACAAGGACAAAGAAACAAAAAAAAAAAAAAAAAAAAAAAAAAAAAAAACTTGCTGAACCTTAATACTGAATATGCTCTAAATTTCCAAAAGAAGGGATGTGTGATCATGTAATTAATGTCCTGCTTATTTCAGCAGAAAAAGTAAAAAAAGGAAATTATATGATACTTTGAAATTAATCTTTAGGTTTTTATTTATATTAATGAGGCACAATACATGACTTGCATCTAAATCAAAGGATACATATGTATACTGTGTTTCCCTCTACCATCACTGCATATAACAATCATAATTGATACTAAGAGATTCTTAAGTAAGAATCCATTAAGAAAGGTAACAATGACCTATTAATGTGAAAAATAACAGTCACGACAAGACCCACCTTCAGCGTCATATCATCCGAACATGAAGCCAAAAGATTGCCTTGAGGGTCCCATTTTATAGCATTGACTTCGTTAGTGTGCCCCTGAAAAGATTTCGTAGGTTTGTCCTGACCAAGCTGACAAACATGGATGCACTGATCTGTGGAGCAACTAGCAAAAGACGTATTGCTCTGCCAGTCAACATCTAAGGCTGGAGCAGAATGGAATGCAAATTGCTGTGTACAATGCCCTGATGATGCATCCCAGATGATTGTGGTCTGAAAATATATGTGGAGTTAGCTATTCCCTATAAAAACTAGGAAAGTTAAGAGAAATGATTGGGAATAGCGGTAATTGCATTGATGAAGAGGAATACAGATGGCTTACTTGCTTTGGCCACCAGAAAATGATGGATCCTAGATATAAGCGACTACCGAAGAGGATTAACAGGACCAAATAGCCAGGTGTAGAGGTATACAGAAATTAGATGGAGTTGCAAGGTTATAAACACTTAGTCTAGATGAGGATTTGAGTCATAGAAGATTCAGTGCAGGCAAAAATTACAACAGAAAGAGCCAGCATAGAGCGAAATAAAACTTAGTTTAATATACCATCAATCATCAACACTAAGGTAAAAAAGACACGACCATTTAACCAAGGGAAATTAAAGCATGGCTTTAGAGGTTCATGTTTCATTGGCTTGGGAATGCTGACTCTTTCTAATCTACAAATAGTTTTATTATGACAACTTTGCTAACAGCAGGAATGCATCGAAAATTGGGATAAATAATATTTTCATAAATGAAAAAAAAGATACCCAAACTGTTAGTAATGTCATGAAAGACTGAGAAATATCAACAGACCTCTGTAAAATATATTGCAGACATAGGTGAAAAAAAAAGGGTCAAGTAATATCGGTTATATCATACCATTATCACAATAACAGAAGCATTTCGCCACTTCTTCAGATTTTTAACACCTGAATCTGCAGACTATATGATTAGATAAAAAATTAATCTAATTCTTCAGTGTAAAGGAACTAAAAGAGTGAATACTCTGGAGTTAAAGTGTCTAGGCTATTCCAAAATATCCAAATACTCCTGCATTAAACGAACTGTAATGAAGAGAAAGAAAGCAAAGGGACTGACAAGAAGTACCTGTTTCTGTTCAAAATAAGCATGGAGTTATAATTCTAAAGCGGTGAACACAAACCAGACGAGGATGTTCTTCTGAGCTGGTCTAAAGTATAAGGATGAAAAATGATAAACTACATTCCTTGCTGAAATACATGAATAAAACTTTTATGCTTTATGTCAACTTAAAAGTTATAAAAAAAATTCCAAAACTTACCTTGTCTACACCAGCACTGAGGATATAATTTCCTTTTTTGTTCCATTTCAGAGCAAATATTGGTCCTTTGTGTTGACCTAAAGTTGATGCTAATCGTCCATCTGTCATCCATATCCTTGCATATCCATCGTAAGATCCAGTTGCTAATAATGTTCCATCACACTAAATGCAGAAAATATTACTGTATTTATATAATAAACATTATATAATATTTACTATGCCTATATTATTTATATATGAAAACTACAGTTACATGAAATTTTTCCTTGGGGGGAAGAAAAAAAAAAAAAAAAAAAAAAAAAAAAAAAAAAAAAAAAAAAAAATATATATATATATATATATATATATATATATATATATATATATATATATATATAGTTACCTCTCCATTTATGCAAGTTTAGACTACGCATATTTGGATTACCACATATTCAAAACGATAGTAAACAAATTCAAACTGGGCTATTAACGAGAGCAAGAAAAAACGAGGTGCTGAGTGGAAGAAAAATGGACCTAATGACCACTAACCAGAGCTTGTGCCTTTGTTAGAAGACAGTATATAAAAAAATAGCCCCAACGTATTCCCTGCGTGTCGTGTCGCAAGAGGCGACCAAAAGTGGACGAAGCAAGGGGACTAGGAATCCCCCCCTTGTATTAACCTCCCGTGAGACGTCAAAGAAGAAGGGAAGTAGAGGGGAAAATAACTTCTCCCCAAACTCTAGTTTTGGGGTGTCTAAATGTGTGTGGTTGTAGTACGATAGAGAGAGTAAAAGATGTGAGATTGGATATAAGTTTGGTAGAAGGAGGATGGATGTATTGACATTGTGTGAGAAGAAGACGAAAGGAAAAGAGAAGTGGCATTTGGTGATGGGGTTGAAAGGGAAAGAGCGAGAGGTGTGGCATTATTGCTGAGTGAATGGATGGTAAATAAGGTAGTGGAATAGAAAGAAGTGTCATCTAGGCTAATGTGGGTGAGGGCTAGGATAGGTAGGGAATGTTGGGCTTTTGTTAGTGCATATGGGCCAGGATGTGAGAGAAGTGAGGAAGAGCGGGATGAATTCTGGAATGAGTTAACCTGGTGTGGGGATGGTCTGAGAAGAAGGAACTATGTAGTTGTGTTGGGTGACTTGAATGCCAGAGTGGGTGATGGAGAGGTAGAAGATGTTGTAGGAAAGTATGGGGTACCAGGTTGGAATGAGAGTGGCGAGAGACAGTTAGATAAGTGTGTGAAGCAAGAGTTGGATATAGGTAATAGTTTTTTCAAGAAGTTAATAAATAAGTATATATGGATGAGAGTGGCAAATGGAAGAGTGAAAGAAAGAGCACTGATGGATTATGTGTTGGTAGCAAAGAGCATGACTGGTAGAGTGAAATATGTGTATGCATTTAGGGGTGTGGCTGCTGGGATGTCTGATCATTTTTTGGTTGAAGCAAAAGTGGTAGTAGCAAAAGAGTGGGGGGATGTAGAAGGGAAATGGTGAAGGTGGAAGAATTGAAAAAGCCAGTGAAGAGCCAGGAATATCAAGACAGGTTGAAAGTGGCATATGACAGGATGAAAGAAAGAGAAGTTAGGGAGTTAAAAGAGGAATGGGGGTTGATGAAAGAATGTGTTGTGGGATATGCGAGTGATGTCTGTAGAAAGAGGTTTGTTGGAGGTGGCATGAGGAGGGGCGGCAAGTGGTGGAATGAAGGGGTGAAAATGAAGGTGGAAGAGAAAAAGAGGGCTTTTGAGGAATGGCTGCAGTGTAACAGTAGGGAAAAGTATGAAAGATATAGGGAGAAATATGTGGAAACCAAGCAGAAGGTAGAGGAAGAGAAGAGGTTGGCAAATGTTAGGTGGGGACAGGATTTTAGTAGGTCATATGAGGAGTATAAAAAGAAGTTTTGGAAAGAAGTGATGAGATTAAGGAAGGGTGGATCGAGGATGGAAGAGACAGTAAAAGATGTGAATGGACAGATGTTAAGAGGGAACGATAAGAGAAAAAGATGGGCAGAATATTTTGAGTGCTTGCTGAATGTTAATGAAGATAGAGAGGCAGCTATAGTGGCAGTGGGGGGTGTTCAAGTGTCAGTAATGGGAGATGAAAATGAGAGATTACAAGAGAGGAGTTGAAAAGGGCATTGTATGAAGCAAAAGCAGGTAAATCACCTGGAATGGATGGTGTGAGAGCGGATATGTTGAAAGAAGGGGATGTGACATCATTGGAATGGTTAGTGAGAGTATTTAATATATGCTTTACGTTGATCAATGGTGCCAGTGGAATGGGTGATTGCTTGTGTATAATGCCCCTATACAAAGGTAAGAGAGATGCATTTGAATGCAGTAATTTTAGGGGTATAAGTTTGTTGAGTGTGGTAGGAAAAGTGTATGGTAGGATACTGATTAATAGGATTAGGGATAAGACAGAAAATGTGATCACGGAAGTGCAAAGTGGTTTTAGGAGAGGTAGAGGTTGTATAGATCAAATTTTTATAGTTAGGCAGTTATGTGAGAAATATTTAGCAAAGGGTAAGGATGTGTATTTTGCATTTTTTTATCTGGAGAAAGCGTAAAATGGAGTTGATAGAGAGGCAATGTGGGATGTTTTGAGGTTATATGGAATTGATGGTAAACTGTTGCAAGCAGTGAAGAGTTTGTAAAAGGGCAGTAGAGCTTGTGTTAGGGTAGGGAATGAAGTGAGTGAGTGGTTTCCAGTGTGTGTGGGACTGAGACAGGGATGTGTGATGTCACCATGGCTGTTCAATTTGTATATTGATGGAGTCGTAAAAGAGGTGAATGAGCGAGTGCGTGGTCAAGGTTTAAGAATGGTAAATGGGAATGATAACGAGTGGGAGCTGAATCAGTTGCTGTTTGCAGATGATACTGTGGTGGTGGCAGATTCAGAGGAAAAGCTGTGTCAGTTAGTGTCAGAATATGGAATGGTGTGAGAGAAAAGGAAGTTGCGAGTGAATGTGGGAAAGAGTAAGGTTACGAGGTGTACAAGAAATGAGGATGGTGCTGGATTGAATGTTATGTTGAATGGAGAGACACTTGAGGAAGTTGATCAGTTTAAGTATTTAGGCTCAGTTATAGCTGCAATTGGTGGAGAGGAAGCAGATGTGTGTCACAGAGTGAATGAAGGATGTAAAGTGTTGGGTGCGTTGAAAGAAGTGATGAAGAATAGAGGGTAGGAAATGAATATTAAGAAAGTTTTGTATGAGAAAGTGGTTGTGCCAACTGTGATGTATGGATCAGAGTTACGGGGTATGAAAGTAAGTGAGAGACGGAAACTAAATGTGTTTGAGATGAAATGCCTGAGGAGTATGATTGGTGAATCTCGGTTGGGTTGGGGTAGGAATGAAGTGGTGAGAGCAAGAATGGGTGTGAGGAGAGGGTTTGCACCCAGAGTAGATATGAATGTTCTGAGATGGCTTGGCCATGTGGAAAGGATGGAAGATGAAAGGCAGCTGAAAAAGGTGATGAATGCTAGGGTTGATGGGTTAAATGTTGGAGGGAGGCCTAGGTTTGGGTGGATGGATGGAGTAAGGAGAGCCCTGAATGATAGGAGGATGGATGTGAGGTAAGCAAGTGAGTGTGCTAGGAATAGGAATGAGTGGCAAGCGATTGTGACGCAGCTCTGATGGTCATCTGCTGTTACCACGGGGCTGCATCTTACAGAGGTAGCCCTGTGGTAGGGGCAGTAGGGGAGTTGGCATTTACGAAGCGATGCAGGTTGTGGAAGAGCCGGGAGGGAGGATGGGCTATGGCACTCCAGCAGTGCCATCTGAACGTTTGCTAGCTCCCTCGTCAATGCCCGTAGAGCAAAGTAATCCCCCTATTGTTTCTTTTTTGATGTTGGCTACCCCCCTATTGGGGGAGACTGCCAAGGTAGATAGATATTTAATATAATCATTATGACTATTATTGTTTTTCATGAATATTGTTTATATTATTCTTATCATTACTGTTGTCCTTCTTACTGTATTGTTGCTATAATAAGTATCATTATTTTAATTATTATTATTGTAACCATTATTATTATTTTATTATTACTATCAGTATTTTCGTTCTTATTACTGTTACTATTATTAGCATTTTAATTTGTTCTCTTTTCCTTCCATTAAAAACCGTATCTTAATTACCTTTCTTCACAATGACCTCTTTCTTTGCCATACCCATGGCAAAATATTAAAACATTCTACCTGGATTGCTGTTGACATGAAGTGATATTCCTATGTTGAGTTGCTCATTTTTCTTCTTCTTCTGTCTCAATATGCATATATATATCACTTCTTTCGTTTCTATAAATTAGATGCCTCTGAAGATGAGTAGTAGATAAATACACTCGAAAGTACTAAGGATCTCAAAATTTCTTTCATTTCCTTACGTACATATATATATATATATATATATATATATATATATATATATATATATATATATATATATATATATATATATATATATATATATATTGTTCGATTCTCATTACTTATCGTGTCTCCAGATTTGGTTAACACCCAATGCAATATTAAATTGACCACAGGTAATTTTCTCTTTGGACCCAATTTTTTGTAATATTTCTAAAATAAACTTTAAACAAAACATTAGAGACCACTGTTAATTTAGTTACTCAAATATTTCCGTAACTTTAATAACAATTTAAAATTATATTTCCTTTTTTATAATAATGACTATTTCTCTAAACTTTGTTTATACTGTATTGTGCTTTATGTATATGAAGTTACTCTGAAGACATATCTATAATTGAATTTGAAAGATCTCAAGTTTCCATCAAATTGTCCTCTCTTCATATTATGAGTGTGACAAAGGGACAAGCAGAAACTGCCCTCATCAATAAAGGCCCGGGCATGAGAAAATATCAAGACGAAGGAAAAGAAAAAGGTTAAGGACAAGGCAAAGATGAGGTAATGTCACACAAAGGAAAACGACAGACAGACAAAAACAGTCTAAGTATAGAGTCTGAGATGACAATAAATCTGCTTTTTGAAGGATGAATGGTCATAAGAATTAGGAATGACAGAAGGAGAAGGAGAGTTCCAGAGACTGGAGGTAGATGGGAAGAAGCAGCTGCTGCACCGACCACTCCGCGAGCTACAAATCTCCACACAGTACCTGTGAGATGAGGCCGCTTGGCGAGTGTTACGTGGCCTCGGCAGTCAGGGAGGGATGCAACTCGCCAACTCATCAGAGCAGTGATGGGATACAAAGCGTGTGCATATGTGAAAGCATGTGCATGTGCTTCCGAGAATTTAACTAACTGTCTACCTAACTGTGCTCACGGGAAAGAACCCCATACTTGTAACTCCCAGTCTCCTGGTCAGTTTCAATTTGGACTTACTAACACACAGATGCACCCTTAAAACATTAGATACATTTAGTATTTACAACTTCCTCATTTGGTGAATCCCAATTATCAATTGTTCTTACCCTAATGTTTTCTTGAGAATTGCAAACTAAGACTTACGATTCTACAGATACCCATATCAAAATATCGTTCCCCATCCACACTGTCAATATCATGAAGGAATGCAAAATCTATTACCATATCCACCATCTTCCTTCTAGCTCCAAATGATGGCAAATCTAACTCCCTCAGCCTTCCCTCATCAATGAAATTGCATATCTCTGCTACCAGTTTAATAGCATTATTGAACTTCCTCAAACTTATATATATATGCTTTTTCAGTGTCTGTGTGTGCGCACATGCATGTGTGTGAAGAGAGAAAAACCCAAAATCCTAGAGCTTACATTCCAGTCTAAAGATGTAACATCTTTATTACTGGGTACTTCTGTCCCACCCTTCTGGATACAGTGACGGAGTACAAGCTGATTTGCAGTAGTGGTATTGTCGTTCATGTTCCATATACGAGCTGTACTATCCCCTGACCTGTGATGGTAACAATTTTAAGAGATATATGAATAATGCGCACAAAACTATGGGTACCCTTACACATCAATATTCATAAAGGTTATTAAATTACAACAGAATTATTACTTGTCATCGATGAAGTTTGATATATAATATTAAAAAAAATACTGTACCCAGAAGCCAACAGATCCGTAGTAGGATTCCAGGCACATATAAACACTTCAGACTCATGGCCACGCAATATAGTTGCTTTATTCAGAGGAATTTCTACACTGTTGTCCACATCCATATTTTCTCCTGCAGTGCCTGCAAAAATGTACAGAAGGAAAAACAATATATGTAATGTCTATTATTTTTAAGACTTCATTTTTTTGAAATATTTTGAGGTTCTGCTCACAAAGTCATTCTTTTATTTATGGCATTTTATATATATATATATATATATATATATATATATATATATATATATATATATATATATATATATATATATATATATATATATATATATATATATATATATATATATATATATATATATATATAAGCACATTACCATATGTGAAACCATGCATCATTTTTACCCCAACCGGGACTTGAACCTAGTACACATAATTACTGTGCCAAGTCGCTACCAGCTACACCAACTGATAGCGCCTTGGCACAGTAATTATGTGTCCTAGGTTCAAGTCCCAGTCGGGGTAATAATGAGATATATATATATATATATATATATATATATATATATATATATATATATATATATATATATATATATATATATATATATATATATAAATAATTTTTACTCCGACCAGGACTTAAACCTAGGACATAATTACTGTGCCAAGGTGCTACCAACTACACCACAGAAGTTTAAAAAGGGAAACAAACCTTACAGCTATATATGCTATACTAGATGAACGCATTCTATCTAAATGCCACTCTGTTAATATTACAGTTTCACCTTAACCTTACTAATATATATATATATATATATATATATATATAATATATATATATATATATATATATATATATATATATATATATATATATATATATATATATATATATATATATATATATATATATATATATATATATATATATATATATATATATATATATATATATACAGTGTTCCCCCGGTTATTCGCGTTTCTTGGTTCGCGTTCTCACTGTATCGCCTTTTTTTTAATTTTATTTATTTTATTTTTTTTTTAATAAAGATTATTGTGACACCAGGATGGGCCAAAAAATGATAAAATAAAACAGACTTTATCAGGTTGTAAAGAGACACAGAGATGGAGAGTGTAATGACCTGTCAGATGTGAAGGGATTATAAAAGATGTGTAATAAATATCCAGCTCTCTGCTGGGGTTTAATATACCTCTGCATTACTTTCATGATGTCTATTCCAATAATTCTGCTTAGATCTTATTATTATTATTATTATCATTGGCAACAATAATTTTCCTTTGATGATGATTGTGGAGATTATTATCATCATCATCATTATTATTATTAAGGGCTAATCATTGTTTGTACATCTGTTGGTTTATTTACTTTTAATAACTGTGTAAAGTGCCCCTCCCTAGTTGGTTGGGACAAAGAGAGAGTGGGGGGTTGGGTAGAATAGAATGTTGAGAGAGAGAGAGAGAGAGAGAGAGAGAGAGAGAGAGAGAGAGAGAGAGAGAGAGAGAGAGAGAGAGAGAGAGAGAGAGAGAGAGAGAGAGAGAGAGAGAGAGAGAGAGAGAGAGAGAGAGAGAGAGAGAGAGAGAGAGAGAGAGAGAGAGAGAGAGAGAGAGAGAGAGAGAGAGAGAGAGAGAGAGAGAGAGAGAGAGAGAGAGAGAGAGAGGAGAGAGAGAGAGAGAGAGAGAGAGAGAGAGAGAGAGAGAATCTTTAAGTAACTCTTGTTCATTCAACCAAAACTACATAATGGTTTAACTACGAATTCGTAGTAATAATAATGATGATGATGGTGATAATAATAATAATAATAATAATAATCTCCCCAATCATCATCAAAGAAAAATTATTGTTGCCAATAATAATAATAGTAATAATAATAAGATCTAAGGAGAATTTTTAGAATAGACATCATGAAAGTAATGCAGAGGTATAGTAAACCCAGCAGAGAGCTGGATATTCATTACACATCTTTTATAATCCCTTCACATCTGACAGGTCATTACACTCTCCATCTCTGTTTCTCTTTACAGCCTGATAAAGGCCGTTTTATTTTATCATTTTTGGCCTGTCCTGGTGTCATAATCATCTTAATTTATTTTATTATTTTTTTATTTTAAGGCTGATCCTACTTCGCGGTTTTCCTGGTTCGCGCCAGGTCCCGGAACCGAACTACTGCGATACGGGGGGGAACACTGTGTGTATATATATATATATATATATATATATTATATATATATATATATATATATATATATATATATATATATATATATATATATATATATATATATATATATACCTTGTTCCTTTTATACGCGATTTTTTTATCCGCAAAATTGCAATAACGCCCCCCCAAAAAATAATAGTAAAAAACTCGGAATTCGCGAATAGCCCCCCCCTTTTTTTTTTTTTTTTTTTTAGATTATTGTGACATCAGGATGGACCAAAAAATGATAAAATAAAATAGCCTTTATCAGGCTGTAAAGAGAAACAGATGGAGAGTGTAATGACCTGTCAGATGTGAAGGGATTATATAAGATGTGTAATGAATATCTAGCTCTCTGCTGGGTTTTAATATACCTCTGCATTACCCTCATGATGTCTATTCCAAAAACTTTCCTTAGATCTAATTATTATTATTATTATTATTATTTTTAACAATAATTTTTCTTTGATGATGATTGTGGAGATTATTATTAGTATTATTATTATTAATATCATTATTATTACGAATTGGTAATTAAACCATTATGTTTACAATAAATAATGTAGTTTTGGTTGAATGAACAAGAGTTAATTAAAGATGTCTCTCTCTCTCTCTCCAACATTCTATTCTACCCAATAGGGTGGGTGTATATATAATGTATAATGATGATGATCTTTTGTTATAGTAATCCTCTTTGTACTGGTGGAAGAAGCCTCTGCGGGTGCTTATTTACTATATTAAAAAAAATAATAATAATAATAATAACAATAATATAGTAAATAAGTGCCCACAGAGGCTTCTTCCACCAGTACAAAGAGGATTACGATAAGAAAAGATCATCATCATTATACATTATATATACACCCACCCTACCTCTGTCATATGTCTATCTAATCTAGTCTAAGGTATTGGCATTTATCCTACACGGAATACTCTACGGTATTACCAAGCCAATTTTCACCAATTTCCCTTCTGAACCTAAATTTATCAAGATTAAATCCATTACCCATTACGAGTTCTGGTTTGATCATGAATTTTTAAAACTTTATTAATATCACCCTTGTTAATCCCTTTAAACCAAACCCTAACTCTGTGCCTCTCTAGAGAATGTAGATTAAGTTTTTTTAATCTGCCATATGGTAGATTAGGCATTGCATAATTAATTTTTTTATTCGTTTTTTAGTCTTGCTTTGGTTATTTATAATTCTTATTTTATCTTTGTATACATTTGCAGATAGAGGTTCGTTCTCCTGCATCCTCCTCCTCTTCTACCACATAAGTTACTTGCTCACTGCCACCATGCATGTCCCAGTGTACTGTATAACTGTTGCCCACTGCATAATAGAGTAAAGTATAGTAATGTATGTTAATTTCTAGCTGTAAAGTGAATATGAATATCTTTTGTATACTCTTAAAAATAGATACAGGGCTTTCTGCTTTGCTATTTAGTAATAAAATATGTTTTTTACTTATCTTATATTTTTGGCATGGTGTGTCTATGTAAGGTTTGGAACGTATCTATGCCCTTTATCATTGTTTCCTGTGGAAAATAACTCGTTTTTTCACGCGATTTTCATTTACCCGACACTTCTGAGAACCTATCTAGGCGTTATTCTGAGAACTAGGTATATATATATATATATATATATATATATATATATATATATATATATATATATATATATATATATATATATATATATATATATATTATATATATAAATATATATATATATATATATATATATATATATATATATATATATATATATATATATATATATATATATATATATATATATATATATATATATATATACCTTTGTATTTTGTTTCCTCTTTATACAGAACAGAGTGTCCTCCAAAGGCAATCATAGTGGCCATAACGAAAAGGAAAAAGAAATATAGTAACTGAGAGAGAACTATTACTTTCTATCACTAATCATATTTATGCACGCTGAAGACGACTCTATGTTTACCATCATACTCTAATCCACATTTCCATAATGGCCCACTTCCTCCCTTAGATGCTAAATAAGGGCCACTGGAAGTCACTAAAGAGGATATTAAATTGTGCTGACAATTCTTCACAGCCTAAATATCTTTCCATGCTGCGAAATTAAGGATTGGAGAGGGGAGTACAAACAAGGTAAAGCAAGGTCTTGTTCCTCCAATCTTTTGTTAGAGTTGAAGGTATCTTGCTTGATTCAGTGAGATAAGGCACAGCTACTAAAGAACTATGCACAGCATGATTGGCATCTAATAGTAATTGCTTCCAAAATTACCTTCATCTCCATTTGTACTTGGAATTTCTGTTTTTACAACTGTTTTTTGCTGCTGATTCTGCTGTTGTCTGGAAGCCACAACATCAGGCATAACTGCATCAATCAGAGACAAACTCTCGATGAGTCTCTCAGAGCCATCCTGAAAACATATTTTTCTGTACAGTATATATAAAGTATGAGATGAATATTAATACAGTGGAACCTTGACTCACGAACATAATCCGTTCCTAAACCCTGTTTGTGGGGTAAGACAATTTTTCCCATTGCAATGCATGTTATTTCAATTAATCCGTTTCTAGTCACAATACATATACATTTTTAAATTTTTCTAGTGAGTATAAAAATGAAAAATACTATGTATTACACCTGTAAAAGGAAAATTACATCAAAATAGAAAGAAATTCTACTCTTCTTAAATAAAACATGGTACAATACTGTATTTACCTTTGTGGATGATTGTTGCTGGCACACGTAGATGGTGGTGGAGGAGGAGGACTACTCCTTTGATTTTGCCATGTCCTACTGCGTGGCGATATCAGAAACACGAACACCATTGTCATGCTTAAAAATTATTTCCTTCTTAGTTACCACTGTTATGCGTCTGGAGTGTTTTACGTCACTGTCACTAATGCACTTCACTTTCTTATGAGACATAATGAGGGCTAGCTTAAAGTAAAGGCAAAACATTGGAAAAGTTCAAAGAAAAAACAACGAACAGAGTATGAACAACTACACAGCGCGGGCACCAATGCAGAACTGAGAGAGCAACCATGCGGGTGAGCGAGAACATGGTCACTTGCCCGGATGTGCGTGTTCATGAGTCAAAAATTATTCGTGAGTCACTGCAAAATTTATTTGTAAATTATGTTCGTGGGGCAAGTTGTTCGTAGAGCAAGTTGCTTGTGGGGGAGGGTGTTCGTGAGTCAAGGGCACTACTGTACATATATTCAAAATAAACAGAAAATAAAACTTACACAATAAATAATTCAGAACACTGCTGCACCCTTACTACAATCATATTTTATGATACTATACCATATATCTCGTACAGAAGTCAGTATCATACTCCACTCGGCATACCTCCCCAATGCTGATTTCTGCTTCAGTATACTGTAAGCCTTTCTGAATAATGCTAAGCAGAGCTGCTGGGGGAACTAGTGCACCATTAATATTAGACTGCGAGATATGAGACTCTATCCCAAATACATATGCAGCATGGAAAAAACCTGGCAAAGAAGAAAAGCTAAATTACCATAAGATTTACGATAACTATGAATAGTTTACTATGTAAGACTCAATAAATATATATTTTTAAATTTAAGCCTAAAGGTCAAAAGTATGGATATTATTTGAAGTTTTTATTGGCGTTGAATAAGCAGTATGATACCAAGAAGCACTTTACCTGATTCCTGCAGGTACCTGTACACCAGGAAGTTCACCTCATCACTTGTGAAGCTCATCTTCCAGAAAACACAAAATTCTACTGATTCAAGTAGGTAGACTGTTCAAAGGTATCCACAGTCTGTTCAACATCGATTAGCTGTTGACAAAGTAAAATACGAGCATTAAGAAATTATATATTATTCATAAAAGTAGTACTTTGGAAGAGCCAATTTTAATTTAATCTTAATATTCACGCAGTTATTGCCTGAAGTATATTACTACAGGAACTGAAAAGTAAATATGTGAAAGATCTTTAATTATGATAGAGAACAATATGAGGGATTCCTGAATGGCTAATTTTTAGATGAAAACTAGATCTTTAACAGCATATCTGTAAATGATAGAATATTTTTTTAAATGAAAAAACATTAACATAACACAACAGAATCCACAGTTTATTGAAAGCATATATGTTCTGATATTCAGTATTTCTTTTAGCTTTTAAATTTGCTCAACCCCTATCATTAGCTAACACACTGTATAAGTGAATGCCTACATAATTAGCTGGACAACCGCAATCTAAATTTACTAGCTAAGAATACTTGTGTTAAAGAGAGATGTAAGCTGCTTATTCTGAAAAACAGATCAAGATTGGCTATACATAGAAAAATACTGTAATAAAAAAAAATAAGTAAATATCATGACATGTTCTAAAACTATATCACACAACTGTGGAGCTATGCCGCTAATCCCTTTCAACTAACTCACATAAAATGCCAAGAGAATAAAGAGGGTCCTTGATTTACGACAGGCTTCCGTTCCTGAAAAGTGTCGTAACCCGATTGTCATCGTAAGTCAGAACACATCATCTAAATACGAACCTAGGTCCCCCACCTATGTTAATAACAAATACAATCACCTCTCCATTAACAAGAGAGAAGACTATGCAAACTTGGATTACCACGTATAGAAAAAAATAGTAAACAAATTTGAACTGCGAGGTTAACACGAGCAAGAAAAAGCGAGAAAAAATGTGGTACAGTGTAGTGACTAAGTGTCCGCCTTGGAGCCACTTTCCTGCCATGCGCTTCAGTCTCTCTTCACCCAGCATACCATGTGCAAATATTGCTTGTTGTAACTGTTGTTGTGGTAAACTTTGTATTTCCTGTGCTTTTTTTGCATTTTTTATTCATCTATCATGGCCAGTATTGTGGAAGTGCTCCTACTCCTAAGAGTGAGAAAGTCTATAATCTTGAGGTAAAACTGCGACAACGTGAGGAGGAGGAGGAAAAGGAGGCAGCAGCCACACTTCATGGGAGCCCCATGAAAACACTCACTGTGAAGGACTTGGGTGAATTTTTTAACCATATGGAGAAAGCCTTCGATATTTTGGATATAAAAGATCCTAATGTAGAGCGTGCAGGCTTTACGTACCGAAGTGTATTGCAACATGTTGCCTGCTACAATGAACTTTTGCAAGAAAAGAGGAGGGTTGCATGGCTGGCAACTCTTCATGCCAACTTCTCATCTAAAACAAGTGATTCTGATGACCTTCAACCCCGCAGATCTAAGAAGCATGAACCCCAACCACAACCAGGGGTTTAGCTCTCCCACTTCCCCCTCCTCTTCTCCTTCCTCTCCTACAGCTTAAGTCAACTGCTCACCGCCACCACGCACATCCCAGTATGCCTGTTGCTTGCAGTACATAGAGTGAGAAGAGTGTATTTTTTTTTTATACTGTCTCTAATATTATATTCAGGCGTTGCAGAATGAAAAAAAAAGAAAGTGATGTTTCCTAGAATTATGCGAAGCATGTTGAGTTTTCTAGTGTTGCTTTTGTTTATTTTTTATTTTATCTTTGCTTACGTTTGCAGATAGGGGTTAGTTCTCCTGCTTCCTCCTCCCTATCCTACTGCTTAAGTCAACAGCTCACCGCCGCCACCAAGCACGTCCCAGTATGCCTGTTGCCCATCGCAACATAATTTGTTTACTGTACAGTATTTATTTGTTTATCTGTATATCTTTAGTACTGTATTTGTATATTTTTAATTTACATACATATTTCAGCTGGATTATGTACTTGTAAAATGTGTTTTACTTAGCTTTTTTCTTTGGTATAGTGTGTTTATACATGCTTGTGGAGCGTATCTTAGTCTATTAGTATTATTCTTTATGGAAATACTCTTTAAAATACGCAAAATTTGCTTTACACGGTCATTTTCTGACCCTATCCTCGCGTAAATGGAGAGGTGACTGTAATCTACAACATAGAAACATAATCTAAGTTCAAAATTTAAGACATAAAAATAGTAAAAGTACACCATACAGTATTGCTTACCTTTACTCGAGAAAACTAAGACATAAAGACAGAAAAAGTACACTATATAGGATTGCTTACCTTCAAGCGTGTGGTCGGCTTGCACACTGGAAGAGGCGTTGCAAGGTAGGGAGAGACAAACAGGATTATAAGGAGGAGGAAGCTGGAAAGGGAGGTGCTAAAGACACTGGGCATGTGAGTTTGGAGAGGCAAAAGAACTTGCAGAAGATGCTGGAGATATTGGGCAGGTGCTTGTATAGAGGCAAATAAGGTAGTGGGTACAGGATCTGTAGGTGGGGGCTCTACCTTTAGGGAGGATTGATCAAGACGGGTCTGAAAGGATGCCCTCTTCTTCTAATATATTTCCTTGTAACACCACAGGCAATCTGTGACCCCTCTGGCGACCTTAGTATACCTGGCAATGTTGGGGTCCTGAGTCTCGAGCTTTGACAATCCTTCCTCTATCAGGGCAAAAGATTTTTTAAGTTCCTGCTTGAGAATCTCTTGGGCTCTAGGCTAGGTGTTTCTTCCTCCTCTTCAACCATCTGCTTCTCCAGTGGAATGAGGTCCTCAGCAGATAACCCCTCTCCATAAGATTCCAGTAGCTCTGTTACACCAGTTCCCACCTCCTACTTGAGGTCCTTACTCAGGGCAACAACATTCTTCAAAACAGCCTAAACTGTCTTCTCAATGCCATGGAAGCCATTCACAAACTGGTGGCACAGTTTCTTTCATACCCAATTCAAGTTTGTCTGCTTAACTTCCTACCAAAAATCAGCAATATTCTTCACAGCCTAAAGAATATTGTACAAATTTCAAAACTCCTTGAGAGTCAAGGTCATGTCCTTCTCAGGCGCCTTGAGAGCCATAGTGATTGTTCTTCGGAGGTAGTAGGCCTTGAAAGAGGCACTGTCACCATTATCCATTGGCTGTAACAGGGAAGTGGTATTAGGTGGAAGGTAAACCACCTTTATATTAGGAAGAAAGTCATTCATATGGGCAGGGTGACCAGGGGCACTGTCCAGCACTAGCAACACCTTAGAGGGCAAACCCTTGGATGCACAGTACCTCTCCACTTTTAGCAAAGAATGGTTGCTGAACCAGTCCTCAAATATATGAAGGGTTATCAATGCCTTCTGGTTCAATTTCCAGATGACAGGCAGTTGACCCTTTCAAATGTCCTTGAATTCCCTTGGATTTTCTGCCAAGTAAACCCACAAGGGTTTCAGCTTGAAGTCTCCAACAGCATTAGCCTCCAAAAGCAAAGTCAGTCTTTCCTTACGTAATGACCTGGTGCTGTTTTCTCCTCCTTGGTGATGTATGTACGACTAGGAAAACGCTTCCAGAACAAGTAAGACTAATCCACGTTAAATACTTGTTTGACATGGTAAACCCGCCCCTAATTATTTCTGCTAACACATTGGGAAACATTTGCTGCTTTTTCATCACCACTAGCAGCTTCACCTTGCACCCCTAGGTTATGCAAATTAGCAAGAGTCTTAAAACACATGAACCAATCCCTACTGCTCAAAAACTCTTCACTTTCACTCTCTTCCCCCCTTTCCCCTTTTCACAGCATCAAACAATCTTTTAGATTTTTCCTGTATCAACGTGAGGCTCACTGGGATACGCTGTCAATGCTGGTCATCCAGCCAAGGCCCTAATAACCTTTCCATTTCGATCATAAGGCCACTACACTGCTTAGTAATCACAGTGGACATCATAGGATCAGAACCTTTCCCTGTGTAAGGATGAGATCTTTATCCTTAGTGATCGTCGCAATGGTCGAGCAGGCTAACCCCAGTGAGCGGCCAATGTCCGTAGCAGTTTCTACCTATTCCGAGCGTTATACTATTTCTACTTTAAAGTCCATGATGAGACTTTCCTTTTCTTCAAAGCACTGCCATCAGGAGAATTACCAATACACTTGGGACCCAGAGTACAGGTCAAAAACGAGCAAACACGAGCGACACCAATGAAAGAGTGGATGAGCACGAGAAACAATATGGCATATGAGAATGAACTGAGTGACGCTTCTTTTTCTCAGTCTAATACAGCGTGACGACAAATTCTTTTGCCATACTCAACAAAATTTTTCACATAAAGATCATATTTACAGCTCTATATTTGGTCATTTTGGAAATACATTTAATTCACTTCCTTCAAATAACCAAATTCATAAACAAATAAATATATATACACCTTGTTCCTTTTATGCGCGATTTTTTTATCCGCGAAACTGCAATAACGCCCCCAAAATATAATAGTAAAAAATTCTAATTTCGAGAATAACGCCCCCCCCCCCATTTTTTTTTTATTTATTTATTTTATTTTTTTTAAAAGTAAATACGAACCCGCGGAGGCTTCTTCCACCAGTACAAAGAGGATTACGATAAGAAAAGATCATCATCATTATACATACACCCACCCTACCTCTGTCATATGTCTACCTAATCTACATTTGAAGGTGTCTAAGGTATTGGCAATTATTATCCTACTAGGAATACTCTACGGTATTACCAAACCAATTTTCACCAATTTCCCTTCTGAACCTAAATTTATCAAGATTAAATCCATTACCCATTACGAGTTCTGGTTTGATCATGAATTTTTTAAAATTTATTAATATCACCCTTGTTAATCCCTTTAAACCATTTATCGTATACAGTACACCTCAATCATATCCCCCCTAACTCTGCGTCTCTCTAGAAAATGTAGATTAAGTTTTTTAATCTGTCATATGGTAGATTTAGGCATTGCATAATTAATCTTTTTTTTCGTTTTTTAGTCTTGCTTTGGTTATTTATAATTTTTATCTTTGTATACAATTGCAGATAGAGGTTCGTTCTCCTGCATCCTCCTCCTCTTCTAACACATAAGATACTTGCTCACTGCCACCATGCATGTCACAGTGTACTGTATAACTGTTGCCCACTGCATAATAAAGTACAGTAATGTATGTTAATTTCTAGCTGTAAAGTGAAAATGAATATCTTTCGTACACTCTTAAAAATAGATACAGGGCTTTCTGCTTTGCTATTTAGTAATAAAATATGTTTTTTACTTATCTTATATCTTTGGCATGGTGTGTCTATGTAAGGTTTGGAACGTATCTATGCCCTTTATCATTGTTTCCTATGGAAAATTACTCATTTTTTCACGCGATTTTCCATTTACCCGACACTTCTGAGAACCTATCTAGGCGTTATTCTGAGAACTAGGTGTGTGTATATATATATATATATATATATATATATATATATAATATATATATATATATATATATATATATATATATATATATATATATATATATATATATATATATATATACTATATATATATATATATATATATATATATATATATAGTGATCCTTCGTTTATCGCGAGGGTTAGGTTCCGGGACCCTCACGATAGAAGAATTTTCACGAAGTAGGATCACCCTATATGTACATAGGTATTTTACATTTATTTTTACGGTTACACTGTATAAACTGTATAAATCCTCCCTGTACTGTTAACAAACAACCCTTTACTTCATAAATAACAGCATGCAAGTGTAAATTTATATGAAAGTGATAGATAAACTTACTGTGAATGAGGTGGTAATGACATGACATACTCATGTACATAGGTATTTTACAATTATTTTTACGTTTACTGTATAAACCCTCCCTGCACTGTCAAAAAACCACCATTTACTTTATAAATAACAGCATGCAACGTAAATTTATATGTACGTGATAGGTAAACTTACCGTGAATGAGGTGGTAATGACGTTTGTAGACTCCAGAGGAAACTATTCCGCAGCCAATAACAGCTTTACAGCTGTTATTCATTGAAGCCAAAATAGCAGCCGACATCCGTAAACCTTTTTTCTTCTTTCAGCATATCTAAGAGTTTCACCTTATCTGTTATGGTTAACATCTTCCTTTGCCGCTTAGGCTCACTACCAGAAGCCTTAGAAGATGAAGGATGCTTGGGAGGCATTGCCAAGGTTGAAATGCGCGAGTAAAAAAATTACAAGCAAAACGTATTAATAAGCACAACGTGAACGGTGCACACGTGAGTTAGACTGAACGAGTGAAGCGAGACAATGGAAGATAGTGGGAGAACCAAACTTCAATGAAAAAGCCAATCAGACCCCATGATACAGAACATACAGAAAAACAATTCTGTGATTCGTCGTCTCTCACTCTTTCAGCCAATAGCATTCCATGAAGCTATTGCGTTTTCCGAAACACTGATACCGGTATCGTATTTTACATGGTGCAATACTGTTAGTATTTATGTTTTTTACTATTTTTTACTGTTTTATTATTCTTAGGCTAAGAAATACGTTTTTTTTATCAATAAAATCATGAAAGTACTGGAAATTTTAATATATGCCAGCTCACGTAGGTGCGACCCCAATACATTGTATGCTATCGGACACTATTTCACATGATGCAATACTGTGAGTTATATATCTAAATTTATGTTTTTTACTGTTTTTTACTGCTTTATTACTCTTAGGCTAGGAAATGCTTGTTTTATCAATAAAATAATGAAAATTTCAATATGTACTAGCTCACGTTGGTGCGACCCTTTTCGTTTTCCAAAACGCTGATACCGGTATCGTATTTTACATGGTGCAATACTGTTAGTATTTATGTTTTTTACTATTTTTTACTGTTTTATTATTCTTAGGCTAAGAAATACGTTTTTTAATTAATAAAATCATGAAACTACTGGAAATTTTAATATATGCTAGCTCACGTAGGTGCGACCCTTTGCGTTTTCCGAAACGTACTTTCTATGGTGCAGAGTTACATGTTCAAATTTATGTTTTTTTACTATTTCTTACTGTTTTATTATTCGTAGGCTGGGAAATACATTTTTTTCATCAATAAAATAATGAAACTTTTTTTTCAATAAAAAAAATTAAAATACTGAAAATTTAAATTTTTTTAATATCTTAATATTTTTGCATATACCCACAAATAAAAAAAAAATTGCCATAAAAAACGCAATACCGTGAATTTGCGAGAGAAGAATCACGATAGAGCGAAGGATCACTGTGTGTATATATATATATATATATATATATATATATATATATATATATATATATATATATATATATATATATATATATATATATATATATATATATATATATATATATATATATATATACAGTGTTCCCCCCCTTATCGCGGTAGTTCGGTTCCGGGGCCCGGCGCAAACCAGGAAAACCGCGGAGTAGGATCAGCCTATATGTACATAGATATTTTAATTTATTTTACGTTTACACTGTATAAACCCTCCCTGTACTGTTAACAAACCACCCTTTACTTCATAAATAACAGCATGCAACGTAAATTTATATGAAAGTGATAGATAAAATTACGGTGAATGAAGTGGTAATTACATGACATACTCATTTACAATTATTTTTAAGTTTAAGTACTGTATAAACCCTCCCTGCACTGTTAAAAAAACATTTACTATCTCACATAGGTGAGAGCTACTGGAAATATAAACATATATGCTAGCTCACGTAGCTATCGGACACTACATATTTCGCATGAAGCAATACTGTGAGTTATACTGTACGTATGTATATCTAGATTTATGTTTTTTACTATTTCTTACTGTTTTATTATTCTTAGGCTAGGAAATACTTGTTTTATCAATAAAATAATGAAAATTTTAATATTCACTAGGTCACGTAGGTGAGAGCCTTTGCGTTTTCCGAAACACTGATACCGGTATCCTATTTTACGTGGTGCAATTCTGTTTACTATTTTTTACTGTTTTATTATTCTTAGGGTAAGAAATACGATTTTTTATCAATAAAATCATGAAACTACTGGATATATAAGTATATATGCTAGCTCACGTAGCTATCGGACACTATTTCGCATGATGCAATACTGTGAGTTACACTGTACGTACGTACGTATATCTAAATTTATGTATATGCTAGCTCACGTAGCTATCGGACAATATTTCGCAAGATGCAATACTGTGCGTTATACTGTATGTATGTATATCTAAATTTATGTTTTTTACTACTTTTTACTGTTTTATTATTCTTAGGCTAGGAAATACTTGTTTTATCAATAAAATAATGAAAATTTTAATATTCACTAGGTCATGTAGGTGAGAGCCTTTGCGTTTTCCGAAACACTGACACCGGTATCGTATTTTACGTGGTGCAATACTGTTTACTATTTTTTACTGTTTTATTATTCTTAGGCTAAGAAATGTTTTTTTTATCAATAAAATCATGAAACTACTGGAAATATAAATATATATGCTAGCTCACGTAGCTGCGACCCCAATACATTGTACGCTATCTAACACTATTTCGCATGATGCAATACTGTGAGTTATACTGTACTTACGTATATCATTCAGTTATTAGTACAATGTATATTAATTTAAAATTCATTTACTTATTTGATGATTGTACAAAATCTATTGTATTTATTCATTGTAATTTGGACCAAATATTTCTTTTGTAAAGATTATACTTTTCAAAAGAGGTGGTCAATAAACGTATCTATCTATCTATGTATCTAAATTTATGTTTTTTACTATTTTTTACTGTTTTATTATTCGTAGGCTGGGAAATACATTTTTTTTATCAATTAGATAATGAAATATATTTTTTTCAATAAAAAAATTAAAATACTGAATTTTTTTTTTATATTTTAATATTTTTGCATATACCCATAAAATAAAATAATAATTTATCCAAAAAAAATGCGATACAGTGAGAACGCGAACCAAGAAACGCGAATAACCAGGGGAACACTAAATATATATATATATATATATATATTATATATATATATATATATATATATATATATATATATATATATATATATATATATATATATATATATATATATATATATATATATATATATATATATATATATATATATATATATATATATTCTTTGTCTACATCTCTTCCCACTTTTTTTCATGAAAGTAATGCAGAGGTATATTAAAACCCAGCAGAGAATTGGATATTCATTACACATCTTTTATAATCCCTTCACATCTGACAGGTCATTACACTCTCAATCTATTTCTCTTTATTCTTCATGCCCAAGCCTGATAAAGGCTGTTTTATATTATTATGTTTTGGCCCGTCCTGGTGTCACAATCCCTTTTTTTATTTATTTATTTATTTATTTATATATATATATATATATATATATATATATATATATATATATATATATATATATATATATATATATATATATATATATATATATATATATATATATATAGTGCTCCTACTTCGCGGTTTTTCACTAATCGCAGCTGGTCCCGGCACCGAACCTCCGCGATAAACGAGGGAACACTGTACACATACAACAGTGCTGCTAGCTACGTATTTTTCTGCCACGTTTATAAACTCTTCAGCGCACAAAGTTTGTAATTACCAATGAACCAAGTAGGTCGGAAAATTGATTATTAATAATTTGATAATAATTCATGGGCATGCGTCGTAACGGCAAAATATCGTAACTTGAGGAACATGTAAATCGAGGACCCCCTATACACCTATTCTAAAGGCTCATACACACAAAGAAGCACTGAATGTTGTGCTGACAGATATATGTAGATAATTATGGAGGTATAATTCACTAATACCTAGACCAGCACTGATGAAATTTCGAATTTTGCAATACAGAGGGTCCTTGATTTACATCAGAGTTCCGTTCCTCAAGACGTGACATAACCCGATATTCAGTGAAAGTTTGAACATACCTAAATAAGTATACGGTACAGTATTGCTTACCTTTACTCCTGTACTCTTAGGCCCTGGGGTTGGCATTTCTTCCTCCTCTTTAATCATCTGCTCCTCTAGCTGAATGAGGTCCTCAGCAGATAACTCCTCTCCATGAGATTCCAGCAGCTCTATCACATTATCAGCCCCCATCTCCAATTTAAGGGGAACATTCACATATCAATTACAGTATATATCAATATCTAAAACAGACGGTTTGCAGGAATTGGATATCTTCTTTTAAAAGAATTTTATCACAGATTGTGATAGCATGGTTTGGGCATACTTTCAAGACTACTTAATCCGTGTCTATTTCAACAACATTTCAGCAATAGCCTCTATATGCATCAAATACT
This sequence comes from Halocaridina rubra, assembly GCA_037179515.1. Taxonomy (NCBI): domain Eukaryota; kingdom Metazoa; phylum Arthropoda; class Malacostraca; order Decapoda; family Atyidae; genus Halocaridina; species Halocaridina rubra. The sequence goes on from JAXCGZ010015127.1 coordinate 75,397, forward strand.
GTACACTACAGTATATAAAAAAAGTCTAATATATACAATTCTATGGAATTGGCTATTTTATTTTTAAAGGAATTTCCATCACAGCTTGTGACAACATGGCTTGGGCACGCTATCAAGTTCACTTCATCCATGTCCATTTCAGCAACATTTCACCATTAGCCTGCATACACATCAAATATATACCAAAGTCTGAAACAGACAGTTCACTGGCAGTGGCTATTTTATTTTACAAGAATTTCCATCACGATCTGATAGAACAGTTTGGGCATGCTATCAAGTTCGCTTCATTCGGGTCCTCTACACTCTATAGAAGTGCTTTGGAAATGTAGATGAGGCTCACTGGGATACGCCGGTGGTGCTGGTCATCCAGCCAAAGCACTTACAACCTTTCCATTTTCGCCACGGTCAAACAGCTTAAACCCAACACTTGAGCACACCAACATTATGGCATACGAGTGGGAGCTGGGAAATGCTTCTTCCTCAGTCTAATGCCACATGACGACATAATCTCTCGATACGCTCAACAAACTGTTCTGCATGAAGATCGTTTTTACGACATTGTATTGGGTAATTTTGGAAATAAATTCAAACTAGGGCCTTCACATAACTAAATACATAAACAAATAAATAAATAAAACCATTAATTTTATATATATGCATACAACAATGTCACGTGAAAATGTAATTGCCTGCCACGGTCAACAAACTGTTCCACATGAAGATCGAATTTATGACTATATACAAGGGGTCCCCATATAATGTCAGGGTTCCGTTCCTGACAGCTGATTTGAAGTGTATTTCAACGTGAGTCGGACGTCACCTAAATTCGATCCTAGGTCCCCCAACCTATGTTAAAAATAAATAATTTAAAACATTGGAAAAACTCAATGTTCATAATCTATGATAAAAAAATACTAAAACTAATCTTAAAAGTATTGCTTAGCTTTAAAATTAACAGTAATCTATAGAAATAAAGTTTCTCATAGTAAGACACAGATATTGGAGAGGCAGGTGTTGAGGAGACTGGGGCAGGTGAGTCTGGAGAGACAAAAGAACATTCAATACATAATCTATACAAAAAAATTGTACTGTACATAATGTATTACTGGGGCAGGTGAGTCTGGAGAGACAAAAGAACATTCAATACATAATCTATAGAAAAATATTGTACTGTACATAATGTATTATCATTTCTCATTGTAAGATTATAAAACACTCATAAATATGAAAAATATTACACTACAAACTAAGTTCTCATTGTAAGATAATAAAACACACTTAAGAACATTAAAATATTACAGTACTATAATACTGTAGGTACTGCTTACTTCTACTGTACTCATGTGGTGTGCTTGCATAGGGAGGGAGAGACTTGGTCATGAATGTGATCTTTGTCTTTGATGATCATGGTCACGGTCATACGGGCTAATCCCAGATTGCGGCCATCAGAACTATCACTAACACTCTTGGGAGGCATAGTCAAGTCAGTAAAGAGCGACCACAACAAGAGAGCAGACGAAAGCACTACACAAAATGTGGCGGGTGGGAATAAACTGAGATGTGCTTCTCCTCCCTCTCCTAACGCCGCGTGATGCCTATTTCTTACACTTCGCTTAACAAACTATATCAAATAAAATCGTGTTTACAGCTATTTGTTTGGAATTTTTATTTTTAAATGTAATATAATTTTTCAATATACCCAACTGTATATAAAAAAATAAATAAATAAGGCCATTAACTTGATAAATATGAATACAGCTGTGCATTCGAGTGTAAATAAAATTGCATTTACAGCTATGTGTTTGGTATTTTTTATTTTTAAATTCAATATAATTTTTCAATATAACCAACAGTATATAAAAAATAAAAAAATAAAGCCATTAACTTGATAAATACAAATCGACTTACCTGGCTGGTGCGGTAATTTCAAACCACCCTCCAAAATAGTTTGTGAGAGCAGCGGAGGAATACACAGTTAGCAACACTGCTGTATTCATATTTATCAAGTTAATGGCTTTATTTATTTATTTTTCATATATTTGTCTATATTGAAGGATGACATTGAATTAAAAAAAAAAAACACGTAGTTGTAAATACGATTTTATTCAAACTACACATGAATTCACAGCTAGCAGCACTGCTGTATTCATATTTATCAAGTTAATGGCTTTATTTATTTGTTTATATATTTGATTATGTTGAAGGATTATACTGAATTTAAAAAGAAAAATACCAAACACATAGCTGTAAATACAATTTTATTCGAAATATGAATACAAAGGTAGCTGTTATAATATGTGAAGCCGTTACAAAGACGCTTGGAGTCAATAAAGTAATGTCAACATTATTTTAATGACTCCTAGTAGTGTACATTTTTTAACAGACAACTTGTCAGCCTACAACTTTACAGGATGCCTTTGTAACGGTTCCACATATTATAACAGCTACCTTTGCATTCTTATTTCGAATAAAATTGTATTTACAGCTGTGTTTGTTATTTTTCTTTATAAATTCAATATAATCCTTCAACATGATCAAATATATAAACAAATAAATAAAGCCATTAACTTGACAAATATGAATACAGCAGTGCTGCTAGCTGTGTATTCGTGTGTATTTTGAATAAAATCGTATTTAAAACTACGTGGTTTTTTTTTACTTCAATATAATCCTTCAATATAAACAATATATAAAAAATAAATAAATAAAGCCATTAACTTGATAAATATGAATACAGCAGTGCTGCTGACTGTGTATTCCTCCGCTGCTCTCACAAACTATTTTGGAGCGTGGTTTGAAATTACCGTACCAGCCAGGTAGGTCGAAAAATTAATTTATTAATAATTTATTAATATTCCATTAATTATTCTTTTGCCTTTGTCATAATGGCGAAATGACATTATACAAGGACCTACTGTATTTGGTAATTTTGTAAATAAATTCAAACCATGTCCTTATACAAGGACCTACTGTATTTGGTAATTTTGTAAATAAATTCAAACCATGTCCTTCACATAACCAATACAAAAACAAATAAACACATAAAACCAATAACTAGATATATACGTACACAACAGTGCTGTGTGTCAATGTATTCTTCTGCCACCATCAACAAATTGTTTAGCGTACAAAGTTCGTATTTATGACGCAAACCACGTAGGTAAAAAAAATTATTCATAAATAATCTATGGGAAATGTGTCGTAACAATGAAACATAGTAAGTTGTGGACATCATAAACCGAGGGTTACCTGTATATATCTACCCTTACATACAGCAAAAGAGAATTAATTGCTAAAAGTTACAAAATTATGTTTACTTCGTAAGGCAGACTGCATGAATGCATTGTGCAGGGGTGCTAGCCTAAGAGGAATAAAATAGGGATTATCTCCCATTATGGCAACATGCACATCTGGGGCTAATTAAGATATGCTTCGCAGTTCTCTCAATTTCTAAACAGGATGCATTACATGCAAATTTATTGTAAGTTTTATGTGGATACATTCAATGCCATAATGCCCAAGATGTCTAACATAAGAAAGTGAACATAAAATAAATCTTCAGTTGATTGCATTTTTCTTCATGTTACATTGTGCTTAGTTATGCTTCTTATTTTACATATTTTGTCATTACAATGTAATAATGAAACTGACCAAAATTGAGCAAAACCAACCACAAACTGACATATAATAATGCAAGTTATTAATATAAAGTATGGTATCAAAACATACAGCTAAAAATATATATAAAAACCTATATATAGGACTTTACTACTGTTTTCTATGTAGCTTCCTTCTGAATCAACCAAAACCGAGAGAAAACAATCAAAACCACATCAAATAATGTGCAAATATGCAAATGGAAATAGAAGTAAGATATTCTAATCGCATCAAATTAAGAGTTATATACACTCAACCCTCAAATTAATGAACATTTATTGAAAAGGGTCCAGATTTAACAGACAAAATCTGGATTTAGTACTTTTCAGTTGTGGCACCACTGGACAAGAGGCATTGCTGCAAGAGAAAGAGAGAGATGAAAAGTACTTTGGACTACCATCTCCTCAGTGTATCACATTAATAATAATAATAATAATAATAATAATAACAATAATAATAAAGGGCCACGTGTGTGTATGCAAGAGAGGCTATCATCTCCTCAGTGTGTCACATTAATAATAATAATACAGACACTCACCAACTTACAAACGAGTTAAGTTCCAGTAATCTGTTCGTAAGCAGAATTGTTTTCATGTTGTGTTTAGGTAAAAAGAAAAAAAAAAATGTACACCACATACCTATGCACTACTGTACAGTACTTAGACTAAAGACACTTAACTACAACATAAGACAAAGTATACAGTATTAAAGAATTTTATTATGTTCATAAGATGATACTTTGTAAGTACAGTTCTGTACATATGTTGGTTAAGCACCAGATAACTGCATTTGATTCACAAGGTTCAAGGACCCTTTGTTTCAGATATCCCTGTTGAAGAGAGTGACAGAGAGCTTCTTTATTCTCCAGAAATGTCTTCAACACTGAAGTACCGCCTTGAAATATGAGCAGAAGACACTATTTCAGAAAAGTGTTTTCAGCAAAGATTGTTTTGTACTTGGTGTGCCACAAAGATGCTTCACCAACATATAAAATTTCCAGAGATTCTTTAACTACCATTTAAACTTAATCACACCTTGGAAAAGCACCATGGCATTGCAAGTACAGAGCAATCTTGGCTGAAGATACTTTTCTGGAAAAAGATGTTTGGATCTCTCTGGAAGTGGATCTTCCTGGTCTTCATCTTTGGAAGAAGAATCTCCCTATAACTCTCTTCAACATGGATATCTGGAACAATGAGTCCTGGAACAATCTGTAATAATTACAGTCTTCTCTGATGCTTCTTAACTACTATGTAAAACATAAAGCATGCAGTATTAATCACTATTAAGACAGTAATAATAATGTACAAAACAATATGATTAGTAGGATGACCATGGCACCAGCCGCCCGTTGAAAGACTACGACTGAAGGTATTAGGATGCAACTAGGACTGGTCCAGACAGTTCCAGGTCGGGTCTTCCTTCAGGACGATTCTTTCCTCATGCCTACATCTACACAGAATATTCTGGCATATTCATTACAAATCTCTTGCTATTCCATTACATTTGACAAGTCACAACATTCCCCACATTTGTCTCTTTTACTTTCTTTTTCCTCACATTTGTTATTATTTATGAAGGTTCACAACTAATGGTTCCCAGTACCCAGCATAGAGGGGTGCAAAGAATCTCCGGGGATCGTGTTGACTCCACTATTGGCTTGAGGGCAGACACGCCTGGTGGTAGTAATGGTTCTGCTCTTAACCTTGCACCTCCCAATAGATCGCTTCTTTCACTCTTCACTATTCTAACATTCGTGGGCTGAACTCTAATCTTTCGTCTGTGGAACAGCACTTAGGCAATTTCCTCCCTAACCTCCTCCTCCTATCTGAAACCCAGCTGTCTATACATGCTTCCACTGACCCATTCCAAATCTCTCACTATAATCTGTATACTTGTTTTTGTTCCAAAGGTGGGGTCTGTGCATACTGCAACACTAACACTCCTACTGTGAGGCTCATGGACCTTGAATCTCCTGAATATGATGTTCTCTGGCTAAAAGTCCATCTCTCCACTATCACTATCTTCCTTTGCTTCTGCAACTGTTCTCTAAACTCCACCGAGTTTGTGTCTTTCTTTGAATATCTATCCTTGTGCCATGAATCCTTGCTATCTTCTCACCCACATGCCGAAGTTCTCTACAGTGAAGACTTCAATGTACAACACAGTGAGTGGCTTCATTCTTCTCACACTGATGTGGGAGGAAGCTAGGCCCTTTCTTTCTCTATTACTCATGATCTGGAGCAAATTATTAAACATCCTACTCGCATTCCTGATCATCACGAACATGCTGCAAACACTCTTGACCTATTTTTTACTTCTAACCCTTCAAACTGCTCTTATTCTGTGCTTTCCCCCCTTGGTAAATATGACCACTCTATGATCTCAGTCTCTTCCATTTTCGCTCCCCCATCACCAATCCCTCCTACTCAGCGCCGCCTTTGGCACTTCGAGCGTACCCAACATGAAAATTTGCGTAACTTTCTCTTTGACTTCCCATGGGATGACTACTGCTTTCGGTCCCGCAACTCTGCTCAGGTAGCTCTAAAAGTTGCCGAGATCATGACCGCGGGAATGGAGGCGTACATCCCCTCTTCTACAAAAACTTTCTCTCCCCCTAAACCTTGGTCTGACCGTGCCTGCTCCATAGCTATCCAGACTAGGAATCAGGCTCACCGATCTTACCTTGCCTCTCCTTCCAATTTAACTCACTCTGCTTTTATTATAGCTAGGAATCACTGTACTGTTCAGATTCGAAGGGTTAAGGCTTCCTTTATATGTAGGAAAGTTGATGACCTTAGCTCCTCTCCCACAGACAAATGCTTCTGGTCCTTAGCCAAAAACCTCTGTAACTCATGCTTTCCCCTTCTCATTCGTTCTGATGGTTCTATAGCTTGCTCTCCCACTGACAAAGCCAATCTCTTTGGCTCTCATTTTTCTGCCAACTCTTCTATCAACGATTCCAGCGCACCTGTTCCTCAGTCTTTTCCCCTCTCTGACCCTATGCCCTCCCTTATCTTTTTTTCACGCAAAGTTAATAAGGTTCTTCGCTCGCTAAAGACAAACAAGGCATCTGGTCCCGATGGTATCCCTGCAAGGTTCCTTAAGGAGTTTGCAGATGAACAGGCTCCCGTGCTTTGCCGTCTTTTTCGCCTCATTCTGTCACCCAGTATCTATACTTCATCTTGGAAGCATGCTCTAATTCAACCTGTTCCTAAGAAGGGTGACCGCTCTATTCCTTCTAACTACCAACCTATTGCCCTAACCTCCTCTATTGCTAAAGTTTTCGAAACTTTGCTCAATGATCACTTCATGAAATGCTTTGAATCTAACTCACTTATCTGGCACAAGGCTCTGTTGGCCAAACTCCCTGCCTATAGCTTTACCCCTTCTTTCTGTTCTCTGATTTCCAGTTTTCTTACTGACCGCTCTATATCTGTAGTTGTTGATGGCGTGACATCTAGCCCTTTCTCTGTTACCAGTGGCGTTCCACAGGGCTCTGTTCTGTCACCTACTCTCTTCCTTCTCTTCATCAATAATCTTCTACAATCCCCATCTTCCTCTCTTCTTCATGCCTTTGCTGATGATTCTACCCTTCACTTTTCCTCTGCCTTTTCTTCACAACCTTCATCTGTTACTCGTAATCAATCTCGTCTCAGTTTTTCTTCTACTCTTAACTCAGATTTGCAGAGAGTATCTTTGTGGGGCACTCAAAATTTAGTTAAATTCAATGCCTCCAAGAAACAGTTTCTGGCTATCTTCTTCTCCTCCTGATTACCCTATTGTCTTCAAAGCAAATGAAATTTACCCTCTTAACTCTATCAACATATTAGGAATCAATATAGCCTCTAACTTGTCTTGGAGGAATCACATAATCCAAGTTTCTAAAGCTTCATCCAAAAAATTGGGGGTTTCGTCATTACTTTTCCTTTTTGCAGTTACTTAAAATTTACAAAGGTCTTATCCGCCCCTGCTTAGAATACTGCTCACACATCTGGGGTGCTTCTTCCTTTACTTATCTTCTTGATAGGATTGAATCTAAGGCGGTCAGACTCATTAATGACCTTCTCTTACTTCTAATCTGGATTTTCTCTCTCTCTTCGCTGTAAGGTATCTTCCCTTTCGCTTTTCTATCGCTACTACTTCCATCGCTGCTCTGATGAGTTGGCGAGTTGCATTCCTCCTCCACTGCCGAGGCCGCGTAACACTCGCCAAGCGGCCTCATCTCACAGGTACTGTGTGGAGATTTGTAGCTCGCGAATTGGCCGGTGCAGCGACTGCTTCTTCCCATCTACCTCCAGACTCTGGAACTCTCTTCCTCCTTCTGTCTTTCCTAATCTTATTACCTTTTCATCCTTCAAAAAGCAGATCTATCGTCATTTCAGAGCCTAGTCCTCCATATCTTTGAGTCCTCTGTACTTTGACTGTTTTTTTCTGTCTGTCGTTTTCCTTTGTGTGACATTACCTCATCTCTGCCTTGCCCTTAACCCTTTTCTTTTCCTTCATCTTGGTATTTTCTCGTGCCCGGGCCTTTACTGATGAGGGCAGTTTCTGCCTGTCCCGGTGTCACACTCTTAAAAAAAAAAATGTATGTGTTAAAACATGGGTGGATAATGAGTAGGCGTTTGTTCGTAAATCCGATGATCATAAGAAGGGGAGCTTCTGCAATAATAATAATAAGTGAGAGAGAGAGAGAGAGAGAGAGAGAGAGAGAGAGAGAGAGAGAGAGAGAGAGAGAGAGAGAGAGAGAGAGAGAGAGAGAGAGAGAGAGAGAGAGAGAGAGAGAGAGAGAGAGAGAGAGAGAGAATATTGATTGATTGATTGACTGATTGATTTAGGCTAATGTCTGCTTTGTGTCTCATAGTACAATTATGATGATAATAATAATAATAAAACCCCATATATACACGCACATGTTTTTATAAACAACGTACTAAAGAACACCATTCTTGAAGGACACGTGCATGTGCGCAAGCATGCACACACAAAGAATTGAACAAGGAGCTTCAGTCAGTATTTACAGTAGAAAATATCCCATCCCCTCAGATTGCAGACATAGAAGCTCATGGGTCGGTATAAGAGGACACCATCCTTTCAGCCACAGAGGTATGCAAAAACGCATAAATTCAATATCAGCGGCACTAAGTATCATATTTAAAAAGTTGCTGCAGTCAGGGGAGATTCCAAGATGCTGGAAACAACAAACGGGATACCTATCTTCAAAAAGGGAAGGAGGGATATGGTTCTAAACTATAGACCTGTTTCCTTGATTAGCATAGTTTGCAAAGTTATGGAGAAACTACTAAGCAAACATATCTCTCTTCACTTGGAATCTTTCAACTTTCTGTCAGTGAGACAATATGGCTTCAGAGGAGGTAGATCAACAGTAACAAACTTATTTGAATTTTATGATGAGGTAAGCCGAATCTTACAGGAAAGAGAGGGCTGGGCAGACTGCATATTCCTAGACTTCCAGAAAGCATTTGACACTGTCCCATATGGGAGACTTATTAAGAAGCTGCAAGCAATGGCTAGAATAGGTGGAAATGTCTTGAAATGGATAAAAACATACTTAGAAGGAAGGGAACAGAGGGTTTGAGTAAGACACTCAGTGTCTGAATGGAGAAGAGTTAGTAGTGGAGTTCCACAGGGTTCAGTTATAGGGCCCCACTTGTGTTCCTTGTATGTGTAAATGACTTACCAGAGTCTGTGAATTCATTCATTAATATGTTTGCAGATGATGCAAAGATTGTGAAGAAAGTCAGAGACGAGAACAACAGTAGAGAACTAAGAAGACAAATAGTCTGCATGAGTGGTCAGAAAAGTGGCTAATGAAATTCAGTACTTCTAAATGTAAGGTAATGTGAATGGATACAAGAGAAAGAAGGCCCAAGCTTGACTACTTGGTGGCAGGAGTACAACTTCATGAGACAGAGAATGAAAGAGATCTAGGAGTAAACATACAGGCCGCTTTGTCTCCAGAAATGTATATAAATGGCATAGTAAGGGCAGCATATGCTTTCTTAGCAAATGTAAGGGTAGCCATCAGGCACATGGACAAGGAAATGTTCAGAAATATTTATGTATCCTATGTGAAGCCAAAACTTGAATATGCAGCCCCCTTTAGGAATCCGCACTTGAAGAAGCATGTAGTTAAACTGGAAAAAGTTCAAAGACATGCCACGAAACTGGTGCCAGAAATTCGCAATCTCAGTTTTGATGAGAGGCTAAGGGAATTAGACTTACCATCACTCAAAGCTAGAAAATTGAGGGGGATATGGTGACGGATTTTAAATTCCTTCGTGGTTAAGACAGAGTTGATAGGGATCGATATTTTGATATGGCTGACACAGGAATCAGTTATAGTTTGAAGCTTCTCAAGAAATCTTTCCAGGATGTTAGGAAGTACCATTTTAGTGTAAGAGTAGTTGATAATTGGAATTCGCTAAGCGAAGAGGTAGTTACTGATAACTGAATCAATAGTTTTAAGGACAAGTATGATAAGTATCACTAAGTACAATGATCATGAGACGGGATGTTACGAGCATGGGGCTCTTTCCCGTAAGCACAAGAAGGTAATTACACACTTCAGCCTTCAAAGAGCCACTCCTCCTCCTACATCTCCCAGAGATCCTCTACCACCCCTCCCCCAACCATTGAATGGGGGGGGTTAGGGACAGAAATGGCTTCATTTTGATGTTTTGCCTTTCACAGAATATAGAGAGAGAAAAGTTTCTATTTATGCTTCTCAGAGAATGTCCATATCTTCATAAGAGTGCTACTTTAGTTACTCAGCTCATCTCTTTTCTGGTAACACACATCCTAACTTAAAATGTTACTTTGGTAATTAGAGAAAAACAAATACAAAACAAAAGCCCACATGAAAGAAAACTGATAAGGAAGCTTGGAGAATTATGTGGTCCAGAGGATATTGTAAACATTCACCAATTTGGTAAATATTCTAGGGAGGTAAAGAAAAGACCAACAAAAGCAACCTTTGAGAGAGGGGACACATGTAGAGAAACACTGATGAGAACAAAAAGCCTAAAAGACCTTCAAGAATTCAAAACAGTGTTCATTAGACCATACAGAACACAGAAAGAGATGGAAAGGATCAAATACTTGTTGCAAGAGGCTAGAAGGTTAAATGAGGAAAGAAATGAAGAAGAATTTTTTTTTTCAGAGTTCTTCCAAACAAAGGGGGGATACAGAAGATAATGAAAGATCAGGGGATGTGGAATCATTAAGATTGTTGTACACAAATACTGATGGAATAGCTGGTAAGGCAGTGGAGTTAAAGGATATGATTCACAACAGTAAGGCAGATATAGTAGTGGTTACAGAGACTAAGATAAGTGAGGACATAAACAGTGTCACAGTGCTTCCTAAGGGCTTCAAAATATTAAAGGTTGAAAGATCTGAGAGGATTGGTGGAGGGATAGAACCGCTCATAAGTGAAAGATTTAGGTTAAAGAATTAACTTTGCTATAGAACGCGATTTCAAGGAATTTCTTATTGCTCACATAAATACTGGGTCAGAGAGCATTATAATAACTGTTGTACATAGTCCACCAAGAAACCAACATAGGCTAATAGTTTATGAGGAAAGTCATATAGGTACCATTGAAGTCATAAACTCAGTTGTTAACATTGCATGGGAGAGAAAATGTAGGATATGATTATGGGAGATTTTATTCAGAGATAGAGAGGATAAATTTTGAGCCACACATTGGGAAGGACTCATTAGGGGCAATATTTCTAGATTGCGTACATGGGAATTTCCTACACCAACATGTACTGGAACCAACAAGGGCCATGGGTGGGGATGAGCCATCGCTGCTTGATCTAGTATTCACAGATAATGTATTAGATATTGAAAAAATTGAGTATGAACCACCAATTGGAAAGAATGACCACTGTGTGTTGTTGATGGAGTATATCATCAAAGATGTTTTGCCTAAAAGTATAGGCACTGAAGACTGGTGGAGGGATAGAACTGCTCATAAGAGAAAGATTTAGATTAAAGAATTAACTTTGCTCTAGAAAGCGATTTCAAGGAATTTCTTATTGCTAACATAAATACTGGGTCAGAGAGCATTATAATAACTGTTGTACATAGACCACCAAGAAACCAACATAGGCTAGTAGTTTATGAGGAAAGTCATATAGGTACCATTGAAGTCATAAACTCAGTTGTTAACATTGCATGGGAGAGAAAGTTTAGGATATGATTATGGGAGATTTTATTCAGAGATAGAGAGGATAAATTTTGAGCCAAACATTGGGAAGGACTCATTAGGGGCAATATTCCTAGATTGCGTAAATGGGAATTTCCTACACCAACATGTACTGGAACCAACAAGGGCCATGGGTGTGGATGAGCCATCGCTGCTTTTTTTTTTTTTTTTAAGAGTGACATCGAGACAGGCAGAAACTGCCCTCATCAATATAGGCCCGGCCACGAGAAAATACCAAGACGAAGGAAAAGAAAAAGGTTAAGGGAAAGGCAGAGATGAGGTAATGTTGCACAAAGGAAAACGACAGACAGAAAAAAACAGTCAAAGTACAGAGGACCCAGAGATATGGAGGACTAGACTCTGAGATGACGATAGATCTGCTTTTTGAAGGATGAAAGGTCATAAGAATTAGGAAAGACAGATGGAGGAAGGGAGTTCCAGAGTCTGGAGGTAGATGGGAAGAAGCAGTCGCTGCACCGACCAATCCGCGACCTGCAAATCTCCACACAGTACCTGTGAGATGAGGCCCCTTGGCGAGTGTTACGCGGCCTCGGCAGTGGAGGAGGAATGCAACTTGCCAACTCATCAGAGCAGCGATGGAAGTAGTAGCAATAGAAAAGTGAAAGGGAAGATACCTTACGGCGAAGAGAGAGAGAATCTAGGTTAAAAGTAAGAGAAGGATCATTAATTAGTCTGACTGCCTTAGATTCAACCCTATCAAGAAGATAAGTAAAGGAAGAAGCACCCCAGATGTGAGAGCAGTATTCTAAGCAGGGGCGGATAAGACCTTTGTAAATTTTAAGTGACTGCAATGAGGAAAAGTAATGATGAAAACGAAACAAAACCCCCAATTTTTTAGATGAAGATTTAGAAATTTGGATTATGTGATTCCTCCAAGACAAGTTAGAGGCTATATGGATACCTAACATGTTAATAGAGTTAAGAGGGTAAATTTCATTAGTTTCGAAGACAATAGGGTTATCAGGAGGAGAAGAAGATAAAGAGATAACCAGAAACTGTGTCTTGGAGGCATTAAATTTAACTAAATTTTGAGTGCCCCATTCAGATACTCTCTGCAAATCTGAGTTAAGAGTAGAAGAAAGACTGAGACGAGATTGATTACGAGTAACAGATGAAGGTTGTGAAGAAAAGGCAAAGGAAAAGTGAAGGGTAAAATCATCAGCAAAGGCATGAAGAAGAGAGGAAGATGGGGATTGTAGAAGATCATTGATGAAGAGAAGGAAGAGAGGTGAAAGAACAGAGCCCTGTGGAACACCACTGGTAACAGAGAAAGGGCTAGATGTTGCGCCATCAACAATACAGATATAGAACGGTCAGTAAGAAAACTGGAAATCAGAGAACAGAAAGAAGGGGTAAAGCCATAGGCGGGGAGTTTGGCCAACAGTGCCTTGTGCCAGACTCTGTCAAAAGCCTTAGAGATATCAAGGGCGACGACAAAGGATTCCCCATAGTTCCTCAGAGAAGATGACAGGAGGTCACCAGTGGATCTTGCCTTGTGGAAGCCGTACTGGTGATTGGAGATAAGGGAGTTGGATTCAAGGCGTTTCAAGAAATGAGCATTGAGCAGTTTCGAAAACTTTAGCAATAGAGGAGGTTAGGGCAATAGGTCGGTAGTTAGAAGGAATAGAACGGGCACCCTTCTTAGGAACAGGTTGAACTAGAGCATCCTTCCAAGATGAAGGATAGATACTGGGTGACAGAATGAGGCGTAAGACGACAAAGCACGGGAGCCAGTTCATCTGCAAACTCCTTAAGGAACCTTGCAGGGATACCATCGGGACCAGATGCCTTGTTTGTCTTTAGCGAGCGAAGAACCTTATGAACTTTGCATGAAGAAAGGATAAGCGAGGGCATAGGGTTAGAGTGGGGAAAAGACTGAGGAACAGGTGCGCTGGAATCGTTGACAGAAAAATGAGAGCCAATTAGAGTGGCTTTGTCAGTGGGAGAGCAAGCTATAGAACCATCAGAACAAATGAGAGGGGGAAAGCTTGAGTTACAGAAGTTTTTGGAGAGGTTTTTGGCTAAGGACCAGAAGCATTTGTCAGTGGGAGAGGAGTTAAGGTCATCAACTTTCCTACATATAAAGGAAGCCTTAGACCTTCGAATCTGAGCAGTACAGCGATTCCTAGCTATAATAAAAGCAGAGCGAGTTAAATTAGAAGGAGAGGCAAGGTAAGATCGGTGAGCCTGATTCCTAGTCTGGATAGCCATGAAGCAGGCACGGTCAAACCAAAGTTTAGGGGGAGAGAAAGTTTTTGTAGAAGAGGGGATGTACGCCTCCATTCCCGCGGTCATGATCTCGGCAACTTTTAGAGCTACCTCATCAGGGTTGCGGGGCCGAAAGCAGTAGTCATCCCATGGGAAGTCAAAGAGAAAGTTACGCAAATTTTCATGTTGGGTACGCTCAAAGTGCCAAAGGCGGTGCTGAGTAGGAGGGATTGGTGGTGGGGGAGCGAAAATGGAAGAGACTGAGATCATAGAGTGGTCAGATTTACCAAGAGGGGAAAGCTTGATCTAGTATTCACGGATAATGTATTAGATATTGAAAAAGTTGAGTATGAACCACCAACTGGAAAGAATGACCACTGTGTGTTGTTGATGGAGTATATCATCGAAGATGCTTTGCTGAAAGTAGAGGCACTGAAGAAACGAGGAGGAACAATCCGAAAGGGGATTACATCAAAATTAATGAGCTTTTTGCAGTTATTGACTGGGGGACCTTATTTAATAACAAATCTGTACAAGACATGTACGACATCTATCGTGAGGAATATGGGAAGGTAGTAGATTGCTAAATAACTTCCACCAAAATAGGAATTATTCATGACAAAGAGAAATGGCTCAATAATGAGTGTAAGAAAGCTAAGAAGTGGATAGACAAATGCTGGATAAGGTATAGAATGAGAAAAAACATATATGCCTGGCAGACTTACAAAAGAGCAAAAATTTATTACCTAAGTAAGAGAAGAGAGGCAGAGAATGATTATGAAAGGGATTTCACCAGGAAGGCTAAAGAAAATCACAAATTTTTCAACAGCTTTATCAGAGGAAAACTGAAGGTAAAAGAGCAGGTTTTAGAGTTAAATAGAGCAGATGGAAGCATCACTGAGATGCATGAAGAGATCTGCGAAGAATTGTACAAGGAGTCTCAGTCAGTATTTACAGTAGCATATACCACACCCCCTCAGATTACAGAGATAAAAGCCCATGGGCCAGTATTAGAGAACATCATCTTTTCAGCCACAGAAGTATGCAAAGCGTTGATGGAGTTAGATGCCCATAAAGCTACAGGTCCTAATTATATATCCCCTTATGTACTTGAGAAATGCGCTAAATCAATATCAGCGGCACTAATTATCATATTTGAAAAGTCGCTGGAATCAGGGGAGATTCCAAGATACTGGAAACAAGCGAACGTGGTACCTATCTTCAAAAAGGGAAGGAGGGATAAAGCTCTAAGCTACAGACCTGTTTCCTTGACCAGCAGAGGTTGCAAAGTTATGGAAAAACTACTAAGGAAACACATCTCTCTTCACTTGGAATACTTCAAACTTTTTTTCAGTGAGACTACATGACTTCAGAGAAGGTAGATCAACAGCAACAAACTTATTAGAATTTTTTGATGACGTAAGCCGAATCTTACAGGAAAGAGAGGGCTGGGCAGACTGGATATTCCTAGACTTCCAGAAAGCATTTGACACAGTCTCACATAAGACACATATTAAGAAGCTGCAAAAGCAATGGTAAGAAAAGGTGGAAATGTCTTGAAATGGATAAAAACTTACTTAGAAGGGAACAGAGGGTTAGAGTAAGACACTCACTGTCTGAATGGAGGAATTAGAAGTGGAGTTCCACTGGGTTTAGTTTTAAGGCCACTTTTGTTCCTTGTATATGTAAATAACCTAAAAGAGTCTAAATTCATTCATGAATATGTTTGCAGATGAAGCATAGATTGTGAAGAAAGTAAGAGATAAGAACAATTGTAGAGAACTTCAGGAAGACCTAAATAATCTGCATGAGTGGTCAGAAAAGTGGTTAATGAAATTCAATACTTCTAAATGTAAGGTAATGAGAATGGGTACAAGTGCATGAAGGCCCAAGCTTGACAACTCAATGGCAGGAGCAGAACTTCAAGAGACAGAGAATAAGAGAGACCTAGGAGTAAACATAGGGGTAGAATCATCTAAAGAAATGCATATAAATGGCATAGTAAGGGCAGCATATGCTTTCTTAGCAAATGTAAGGGTAGCCTTAAGGCACAGGGAAAAGGAAATGTTAAAAAATATTTATGTAACCTATGTGAGGCCAAAGCTTGAATATGCAGCCCCCTTTTGGAGGCCACACTTGAAAAGCACGTAGTTAAACTGGAAAAAGTTCAAAGACATGCCACAAACTGGTGCCAGAAATACGCATTCTCAGTTATGAGGAGAGGCTGAGGGAATTAGACTTATCATCACTCGAAGCTAGAAGTATGAGGGGCAATATGGTGACAGTTATTAAATTCCTTCATGGTTATGACAGAGCGGAATGGGATCGATATTTTGATATGGCTGACACTGGAACCAGTCATAGTTTGAAGCTTTGTAAAAAAAATTCTTTGCAGGATGTAAGGAAGTACTTTTATAGTGTAAGAGTAGACAATAATTGGAATTCGCTAAATGAGGAGGTAGTTAATGCTAATTCATCCATAGTTTTAAGGACAAGTATGATAAGTATCACCATATACAAAATGGAACAGACCAGGAGACAGGAAGTTACGAGCTTGTGGCTCTTGCCCGTAACCACAATTAGGTAATTACTTACTTACTTACAAACACACACACACACACACACACACTCTCTCTCTCTCAAAAATAAAAATGCTGAATTTATTAATTTACATTGGATGTTGAGATTGATGTATTGTTTGATTAATAGTACTATTCCTCTTCTTTTCATAACTTAATTGTTTCCCGTTACACACCCCAATTTGGAAACAATGGACAATCAGATTTAACAGAGCAAGGTCCCCTCTATTAGTCTGTTAAATCAAAGGTGAGTATATTAGTGATACAGGAAGAATTTAGATCTGCAATAAAAATAATTTTAAAATAAAATTTCCCACTGATCAATACTGCCATGATATTTGCCTTAAACTTCAACAAACTTGCTAAGGTAATAAGGATATTAACACAAAAGGAATGAAACTTAGAATGGCAGGCCCATTTTAATTAAATTTCATTTATAATAATCACTTAATGAAATGGCGTGAATAACTTTCCTTCTTATAAAGGAAGCCTTAGACCCTCGAATCTGAGCAGTACAGCGATTCCTAGCTAAAATAAAAGCAGAGCAAGTTAAGTCGGAAGGAGAGGCAAGGTAAGATCGGTGAGCCTGATTCCGAGTCTGGATAGCCATGGAGCAGGCACGGTCACACCAAGGTTTAGGAGGAGAGAAAGTTTTTGTAGAAGAGGGGATGTATGCCTCCATTCCCGCCGTCATGATCTCGGCAACTTTTAGAGCTACCTGATCAGGGTTGCGGGACCGAAAGTAGTAGTCATCACATGGGAAGTCAAAGAGAAAGTTACGCAAATTTTCATGTTGGCTACGCTCGAAGTGCCAAAGGCGGCGCTGAGTCGGAGGGATTGGTGGTGGGGGAGCGAAAATGGAAGAGACTGAGATCATAGCCAATTAAGCTAAGTTTAGGTCAGTAAGTCTAGGTTAGTTTAAAAAGGGAAACTGTCTAAAAGTAAGCATTTATGAAAAAAAATTATCATATACAGTGATCCCCCCATTATCGCGGGGGTTCGGTTCCGGGACCCGGCGTGAAACAGGAAAATCGCGGAGTAGGATCAGCCTATATGTACATAGATATTTTAATTTATTTTTACGTTTACACCGTATAAACTGTATAAACCCTCCCTGTACTGTTAACAAACCACCCTTTACTTCATAAATAACAGCATGCAAGGGTAAATTTATATGACATACTCAAGTACATAGGTATTTTACAATTATATTTACGTTTACTGTATAAACCCTCCCTGCACTGTTAAAAAACCACCCTTTACTTTATAAATAACAGCATGCAATGTAAATTCATATGTACGTGATAGGTAAACTTACCTTATCTGTTATGGTTAACATTTTCCTTTGCCACTTAGGCTCACTACAAGAAGCCTTAGAAGATGAAGGATGCTTGGGAGGAATTGCAAAGGTTAAAATATACTAGTAAAAAAATCACAAGCAAAACGTATTAATAATAATAAGCACAACGTGAACGGCGCACACGAGTGAGGCGAGACAATGGAAGATGGTGGAAGCCTTTGTCCGAAACGCTGATAGCGGTATCGTATTTTACATGTTGCAATACTGTTAGTATTTATGTTTTTTACTATTTTTTACTGTTTTATTATTCTTAGGCTAAGAAATACGTTTTTTTATCAATAAAATCATGAAACTACTGGAAATATAAATATATATGCTAGCTCACGTAGCTTCGACCCCAATACATTGTACGCTATCGGACACAAGCAAAACGTTTAATAAGCACAACGTGAACGGCGCACACGTGAGTTAGACTGAACGAGCCTTTATCCGAAACGCTGATAGCGGTATCGTATTTTACATGTTGCAATACTGTTAGTATTTATGGTTTTTACTATTTTTTACTGTTTTATTATTCTTAGGCTAAGAAATACGTTTTTTTTATCAATAAAATCATGAAACTACTGGCAATATAAATATATATGCTAGCTCACGTAGCTGCGACCCCAATACATTGTACGCTATCGGACACTATTTCGCATGATGCAAAACTGTGAGTCATACTGTACGTACGTATACCTACATTTATGTTTTTTACTATTTTTTACTGTTTTATTATTCGTAGGCTGGGAAATAAATTTTTTTTTATCAATTAGATAATGAAATATGTTTTTATCAATAAAAAAATGAAAATACTGAGATTTTTTTTTTTAATATTTTAATATTTTTGCATATACCCAAAAAATAAAATAATTATTTGCCAAAAACAAAAATCGTTGTACAGTGAAAACGAGAACCAAGAAACGTGATCCAGCAGGGGATCACTGTATATACAAAAGTATTTATAATATTTACGAAGTGTAGTGATTCATTGCCCAGTGACACTCAAGGTGGTTAGAAACAAACCTTATACATAACTATGAATGGGGCAACTAGAAATGCATATTTCCTTTAATGATAACATTCCTTAAATATATGTAGTTTTCTATACACCCTACAGGAACATATTAAAGAATGTATGGAACTCAGCATGTATTCTATATACATAATGCGCAAGTACTTATCACAGTAACAGTGAATTTAAAAGAACATGGATTTAACCTTCAATTGGAAACTCCATAAAATTCCTTGTCTAATCAGCGACATATTGTTTTTATAAGATATCACTTCTTCTTTCTATTATCAAGTGAATTATTGTAAGAATAGGGTGCATCCACACAAGCCCTCAAACATATGCTTGCAACACGGTTTGCAGCATGTTAGATTACACGATGGCAACTCCGTGTGAACTGGTGTGTGCTAACAAGTTAATGATCATACTGACAGCATGTTAGTAGCATTGCTCTCCACTGCACACAGTCAGGTTGCAATTATCAGGTAATATGTCAGCTACCAAGTAGCCTCATCCACACCACTGCTGCCAACACGCTGCCAGCTAGTGGTAACAACCTCTCATGGACACTTGTTACCAGCAATTGTTCGAGGGCATGCATGGACGTGCCTTATTATAGCACCATGGTTCCAGTTTTATGTCACGAACTCCCTTTTCAACTAAGGGCTAGGACGGTTGCCTTCTTGCGAAGGACTTGTTTTGGCAGATGTAATCGTTACCCTGAGTGTATGCCCTTACTAACCTCAGTCCGTGACGGGGCGCGAACCCTCGACCTGCCGCCTCAGAGTCGCGGACGCTACCATAATGCCACGGAGACTATCTTAATATAGCACCATAGTTTATAATAAAAGACATACACGTTACTAAGACTATACCAGGTAATCTCTGTTCCTAGTGTATGTAAATGATCTTCCAAAACTGGGAAATGTATATCTGCAAATAAAGTAAGAATTGTAACAATAGTAAGAGATACTATGGCAACTAGGAAAAAATTAAGTGAACAAAAATGGGCAAATTAGGGGCTGAAGATTTAATCATATAAACTGTAACATAATGAATACTGTATACATATATGTGCGAATAAACCTAACTTACGGCAACCAAAGTTAGCAAAGAACTCATGAACTCCTGACAGATAGAGGAATATTGGAATCAATGTATTGACAGACTTGTCTCCAGAATGGCTACAAATGGGATACAAAAGGCAGCATATGATATTCCATTAAATATAAACGTAACCTTAAGGAAAATGGATAAAGATATGTTAAGAAATATTTATCCTAAACTGAATTGGTAACCACTCCTGGAATCCACGCTCGAAAACTCCTGTTAAGTAGCTAGAAGAGTTCAAAGATATATTTCAAAAATGATCCCGAATGTGCAAAATCTCAGATATTGGGAAAGGATGATGACATTAGATCTACCACCACTTGAAGTCATAAGAGTAGGGGGAAATTTAACAGTTACTGAATTCCTGAACAGCTTTAACACAGTTGATATGGAATGACAATATCATAGAGAGGGTACTAACACTAAAGCATGCAGTATGCTTTATATCTTCTCTTAAGAGAGTAAAAGGGTAAATTTTTAGTAAGAATAGTTGATTAGTGGATAAAATTTGCTGTGTGATGAAATTGTATATGCTAAAACATATACAGTTTTAAAAAAAGATGTGATATGCACCAAAGAAATCAGAAAATTAACAGGGAGACAGAAAGTCACGAGCCTGAGAAATATGGACTGTACTTGGACTGTGAATTATCTGGACTGAATTCCGACTAACAAATGCTGAAGTTGGCTACAAAATCCGTCACTGGATAACTCTATATCTGCAAATGAATCCGTGAATTGGGATTATGATACACCAGCTACTGAGGTGCTTGCAGAAAACTGGGAGGTTGCTTTGCTAATGAAGCACAAGGATGAGACAGAGTTACTGCTTAACACTCAATCTGAGACCATGGACTATCCGGCTTAGTATGAATTGTTTGGCTTGGACAGGTCATTGTCAGAGGAAAATCTGAAATGTATACAGAGGGCCCAGGACAATCTACTATGCCACGTAATTAAGCAAAATGACTGACTATGGACTCATTTCTTAAGTAAAATAATCATATTTTTCAATCAAGACCTAGAATGGCAGATTCTTACCCTCCAGAGCTGCACATCACAAAAATGAGCAGCAAAAGAGGTCAAACTGCCAAAATCGATCCCGCCCTTCACGAGGAACAAGAACCTGGGAGAGGCCTCAGTCACCAGGGCAATTACCCCATTTCTCAACACAACGAACATAATAAAACCTTTCTCTACACAAAGAAATGCTTCTGCAATAGTCTTTTCTTTAAGACTACATGGTAAGCATCTCAGAAATACATTACAGAAGACTACAACACACACAACTACATATGCCACCAACATGATACAGACTCCCTAAGAGCTATGTGAGAAAGCCTGGGATTAGCAGTGGCCTTCCTTAGGGACTCGGAGCTGTTCAGATAAATAAGGGAACAACAACAGATATGGGCTCATTTCTTAATCTTTACGTTCATACTTTAAGTACATGAATATATTGCGAATCACACTGCAAAGTGCTTCTAAACAACATAGAAAAGTTGAAAGAGTATTCTGAACTTGAAAAGACGATAACAGGTAATGACTACATCTACCATACACTTCACTGCATAGTGTTACTGAAGGCAGGCAAAGAGGATGTAATCAACAGTGTTTTGGAAACCACACCACAAATGATGTACACATACATACAAACTGATTCAGTATCGCACAGTAACCATGCTTACCAGAATGCGCTTCATGAAAACAAACCAACATATGTAATGATAGTTACAGGGACAGTTAGAATATTACATGTTAAACAAAAGTATTGTCTTTGAATTTGCAATACCAAAAGGATGCTAAACTTAGTGGGGAATAAAACTCCAACGTTTACATTTGCCCAAATCATGAAATCGATCTATCTACCTTGGCAGTCTCCCTCAATTGGGGGGTAGCCAACATAAAAAAGAAACAGTAAGGGGATTACTTTGCTCTATGGGCAATGACGAGGGAGCTAGCGACCATTCAGATGGCACTGCTGGAGTGCCACAGCCCATCCTCTCGGCTCTTCCACAACCTGTGTCGCTTCATGAATGCCAACTCCCCTACTGCCCCTACCACAGGTCTACCTTTGTAAGATGCAGCCCCGTGGCAACAGCAGATGCCCATCAGAGCTGCGTCACAATCGCTCGCCACTCATTCCGGTTCCTAGCACGCTCACTTGCTTCCCTCACATCCATCCTCCTATCATTCAGGGCTCTCCTTACTCCATCCATCCATCCACCCACACCAAGGCCTCCCTCTAGCATGTAACCCATTAACTCTCGCATTCATCACCTTTATCAGCGGTCTTTCATCATCCATCCTTTCCAAATGGCCAAACCATCTCAGAACATTCATATCTACTCTGGCTGCCAATTCTCTCCTCACACCCATTCTTTCTCTCATCACTTCATTCCTAACCCTATCCAACCGAGATACACCAATCATACTCCTCAGGCATTTCATCTTAAACACATTTAGTTTCCGTCTCTCACTTACTTTCATTCCCCATAACTCTTATCCATACATCACAGTTGGCACAAAAACTTTCTCATACAAAACTTTCCTAACATTCATTTCCAACCATCTATTCTTCATTACTCCTTTCAATGAACCCAACACTTTACATCCTTCATTCACTCTGTGACACACATCTGCTTCCACTCCACCATTTACAGTTATAACCAAGCCTAAATACTTAAATTAATCAACTTCCTCAAGTGTCTCTCCACTCAACATAACATTCAATCCAGCACCATCCTCATTTTTTGTACACCTCATAACCTTACTCTTTCCCACATTTACTTGCAACTTCCTTCTCTCACACACCATTCCAAATTCTGACACCAACTGACACAGCTTCTCCTCTGAATCTGCCACCACCAAAGTATCATCTGCAAACAGCAACTGATTCAGCTCCCACTCGTTATCATCCCCATCTACCATTCTCAAACTTCAACCACGCACTCGCTCATTCACCTCTCTTACAACTCCATCAATATACAAATTGAACAGCCATGGTGACATCACACATCCCTGTCTCAGTCCCACACACACTGGAAACCACTCACTCACTTCATTCCCTACCCTAACACAAATTCTACTGTCCTCATACAAACTCTTCATTGCATGCAACAGTTTACCATTAATTCCGCATAACCTCGAGCCATGACTTACAATAGAAGTAAAGCGAATTCTTATAGAATGTAGGAAGGGGCAGGCTATAATTCCATCTCAATCCCTTCTCCACCAATATGTTCCTGGCTGGGAAATCACTCGTGTGTAAGTTCACAACAATATTACCGCCAGTCTTCCTACGACACTGAAGACAGGCTCAAGCACTCCAGCAAAGTTTTGTGATTCCATAAATGAAAAAGAATGTACTTAACAAAGAGAACAATTTTCTACGTATGCTCATAAACCTTACTGGCATAATGCATATGATTAACTTATTCCTCAATTCGCTGCGATTGGCCAGCTAAATATAGATCAGCAACACAAACAAGTAAAAATACATATTTCTAATGGGTGAAAGCAACAGGAAGAACTCAGAGATTGAAAAAAATTATCAAGAAAAATTAATATCTCCAAAATGGGTCAATTGCAACGGTGTTAAAAAAAAAAAAAAAAAGTCACAATAATGAGACCTACTTACACTGTAAAAGTTGGTCTGAAATGAGACGGGTGTAATCGTTAAAAAATACCTTATTTTCCTACATGGGGTGTGAGAGTACATAATTACCGACACTTCCAAATATGAATATATTTTCAATATTCATTATTTTCATGTCACCCATTCTGAGTGTGTAAATAAACACACATATGATAATGAAAGAGGAATTCAAGATTATGGTATGCCTGACCAAAAAGAAGGTAAGGTCCAAAATAATGCAACTCCTGAGACATCAAAAGGGACCAAAGGGGATGGGAATAAGACTGCAAGACAAAAGAACAGGAGTACTGCTTACCCCTAGGGTAGACCATTTCCATGAGACCACTATTTTGCATGAGGAAGAGAAGCTGGAATAGGTGCGAGCGTAAAAGAAATAGGAGAAGCATCCTTGATACGAACATTCAACTAAACTACTTTACAAGCTCTCTAACGTGCGAACTTAGCTTTCAAAATAATATCTTGACCCATACCCGGTAACAACCTAACTGATTTTCCAGATCACATACCATAAATTCATTTCGATGGTCACTGTGACTTTTATATCATTAAGAACACATTTGATAATATGCTTACAGTTCCTATATAGCATGAGCGGCTGAAAGGGTCAAATGAGTTTCATTGTAGCGTCATTTACAACATTGGGATATACAGCCAAAACAACAATGGCGTTAGCATGTACTTCTTAATATTTTTTAATTCTACTATTTATATAAATAAAGTATTATATTTCAAACTTTCTAGCTCATTTTTTATTCTTTTATATGTATACCAAATAAATACTGA